>JAHWFO010074307.1:0-14108 GCA_023313115.1 Rhysida immarginata | reverse complement strand
TATACAGGGTGTCCTAAAAGTCTGATAACATGGCAGATATCTCAAAGCTGCCAGGTAGGCGAGATCTGATGTGTGTGGTTTATAAGTAATAGGGGGATGGGGAATTCATTGCCGCACTCAAATTTGACTTTGACCTCCAAATGTAAGGTCATCCATTTGCTAACTCGAAAACTATTAACGGTAGAGAACAATTTCTGATTGCTACCCTGTAGAGCAACATCACATTAGTCTAAAAACAATTTTTAATCACACCCTTCCCCTTGAAAGATTTTGAGAAAATGGGCGAGAAAGAGTCACTCAAGGTCACTGTTGGCTGAGGTTACTAACACATTTGAATTGCAGTGAAGCAAACCTCAGCCAAACTGGGCTGTTAAGCAAGTAACTCTTCATCTTTCAATATTGACAAGAATAGGGAGCTTCCTTGTAGAACAAGAATCATAGCAGTTGCTTTACAACGGAAGCCGACGCGATCTAACAGCTCCGTTACGATTGAATAGCTCGACAAAAATTTATGGCATTCGAGTAAAAACAGAGATCACCAAAATTTTTTTTCAAATTCTAAATCGTTAATAAATACAGATTCAATGTGTTTTTTCAAAATTGTTGAAATCAATTGAGAACATTAAAAAATATTAATTTTTTTAATAAAAATTTATTTTTTTACACAAATTTTTTCTCATTCTTTTATATTTTGTTCTGAAATCTATGCGTTTTACTTATCTTTAAAATTTCAAAGAGATTTGATAAAATTAGCTTGAGAAATGACTTTTTAAACAAAAAGTACCAAATAAAATGTATTTGCTTATAACTTTTTAACAAATGCAAATTTTTCAAAAATATTTTGGGAATTTTAATACTCCATTAGGTATTTCAAAATTATAATAAAAGTTTTAAATTTCACGACATGTTTGTTTTTGAGGTGCCCACTTACCCTAAACAGATTTGATAAAAGAAACGGTAAACGTGATTCGGTGCACCAAGAAGCTCCGCGAATGCGAAGTAATGGCCATTGACGAGCGAAGATTACATTCTACAGAATCGCCGCCAAACACGCCGACGTTGTTATAAATGAATTCGTTATTGTAAAGAAATGGAACAAGAATCTTTCGGTACTAGGCGCCGTATTTGGGCCACTATCGTTGACCGGAACCCTTTTGTTAATAAAATTTCTATTTTATCTTTCCAGAGCAATTGAAAAATGGATATAGATATCAGTAGAGGCCGTATTCTACATGCAAAACAGCTCGTGCTACCTGCGAGCCACACGATCTGCCTACGCTCGTCGCAGCAAAAATCATTTTGGGGGTGTTAGTAGGGACTTACTGAAGGCAAAGAAACAGAGGAATGTGTGACAAAATGGGTCAGGTTTTGTAAGAAACACGAATTTCTAGCGCATTAAGACCCCTACTAACACCCCCAAAATGATTCATTTGCTGCGACGAGTTTTGGGTTCTCCCCTTCCTTTCCTATTATTATTAGGTTAGTTATTGGTGCGCCCCGCCCGGGGGGGGGTGGGGGTCGCCACGCCAAAAACGCTGACGCTGTCCGTTGATACTTACCGAAGTAAAAGAATCGCCTCATCTGTAAAGAAATGAACGTTAATATTAGCCTCTTCAGTTTAAAGTTTGTCTATTTCCTCGAAAAAGGATAAATCGAGACGCACAGATAATCGATTAGCCAAGGGAATGGCAAACGAAAACTTGTATGAAGAAACTTATTAACTGTAATTTTAAGTGCCAAAAGATAACGGATACACGAAATAAAGACTATAACTTACCTGAACTTTGATACCGGCTGAAAAATAATGAGAAAATAAAGAATGAGCATTAATATTTTTCTGATTAAACGGGTATGGATGAGAAATCGCGGAAATTTGTTGATAAGAGAAACACAAAGCGACAACGTGGCTCAGAAACTTACCTAGAAGCCTAGTCTGCGTTTGAGCGAACCTAAAAGAAAAGAAACTTTAATGAATAATGGAACTTTAACTTGAATAACTGGAACTTTAAAGAATTAGCTCTTCGTAATTACTTTAAAGAGTAATACTTACCTGATTCTTTATACATTGATTTTCTCTCGTCCTTGTTGACAGGAATAATTTTTATTTCGCGTTGCTTAACCTTCTAGTTTAAATTTTTTTAAATATAAACTAGTTAATTAATTAAATTTTTTTTTATCTGAACGCCCGGAGGCAATAAAAAAAAACATAAGAAAAGAAAACAAAAGGGGAAATGTATTCCAATCGACTATACACAACGGTGATTCGCTTCTTCTAAACCAGACCATTAACTGGGCGGATTAAATATTGAATCGGTATTCCCTCACTTGCGTGAAGAGACAAGGGATTGAAAGTCGACATGGTTTCGAACGATTGAGTACACAGGCAATATTGAACGGACTTACCTATAAAAGGACTTGATGTCGAGGATCTTTCCGTCCAGGAACCCACAGTAAACTGTACTTGTTGTGGGAAAGAATAAAATACGTTGAATGTGCCTATACCCCTGTATAACTTAGAATTTCTCAGAAATAAAGCCACGGCTATTTTTGCGTCAGACTTCAGGTAATCTGCGTGTGTTTCTTGTTTTTTCTTTTTTTCTTTTTCTCGGATTTAGTTGAGAAAATCGAGCCAATGGACCTGAAGGATCGTGAGTCAGATTTCGGATGATATACTATACATAATAACCGGATGGTCTGTGTTTCTACATTCCTAATATCATTCTTTTCCTCGCTTTTTCATAGCTTTACTTCTCTCCAAAAACCTCTGTACCCCCACAATCCTGAAGATATGGGACCTTTTGAGTTTGGCTTCCCTAATGACCGTTACAATACGTACATACATCTGTACCGTCGTTAATAGGGTTTTATCATATTGCATATGATGCTAAAACCCTAAAAATATTTCATAGATGGATTAAGAGAGTTGAGGAACTCTGTTTACAGTCTCATCAACATGTAACCGTTTCAATAGTTGTATTCAGTCACAGGGCGTAGAATCATGTCCTGAATGTGGTTCATATTGACAGTATCAGTTTGAGCAGCAAGGATTGCCCTCTCACACAATCAGTTAGATCTTTCTAATTTTCTTATACGGGTGTAAATGGACGACGTTTCACAAATTTAAGGATATGTAGAGGATGAAACTCTGAGCAAAAAAGTCTAGTCGCGTTTTTCGTCCTGTGGCTCCGTTAAAAAGTTATAGCGCTTGAAAGTTCGGTACCAGTAAGGAATATCGGTTTTGGTATCGGCCAGGGTGATTCTAAAAGGTCGTGCCCAAATGAAAAGGTAGGTAGAGGGTGAAATTCTGAGCAAAAAAGTCTAGTCGCGTTTTTCGATCTGAGGCTCCGTTAAAAAGTTATAGCGCTAAGTTAAAAATTGCTCAGCGTCTGTACCAAGATAGATTTCCGGAAGTGACGTCAAGAAACTTTAACGGAGCCACAGACAGAGACAAATGAAGAAAGAGACTGGCAGTGACCTCCCCTCTAGTGGTGCCTTCGCGCCGCCATTATGGGATTGGCAAGAAACACTGATCGCCGGAGGCAATGCATGTGAATCAATCGCAAACAATTATTTTTTATAATATCTACCTAAGATATCTGGATGAATTTATTATGGGACCACCAGAAAAACTTATTCTATTAAACAAAAAATAATCATCCAAATCGGCCCATCCGATAAAAAGTTATTTTGTGATAAATAAAGTTATTCTTAAACATAAATTACAAAAGAAAAAAGTTTAAATGGAAAAGGAGGAAGAGATTATATTAAACAATTAACTAGGAAAATTCTCCTTTATAAATTTTAATTTGAAAGTTAATAAAATAAAATATACAGTTCACCAATTATAATCCAAATTATCGTTACAAATTATAATTTCCCCTTTAATAACTAACTGGACCACATTCTCATACATATTGGTCAAATCGTTTTTTAAAAAGATCCAATACTTCAGTTCACAAGTAATTATATTAGTAGTTAATTGCTCATTACAATATTTGGATTAATAAATTGATTGTTTTATTGAACTGAGTATTATTTCTTCCTTTTCGTTTTTGTTTTTTTTGTTTAAAAAAAAACAATTTACGTATCTTTTCAAAAGTATTTTAGGTTACCATATTTTCTTTTAATTTAAAATTTTAAAATATTTTAAAATCAATTAGCAATCAATTAAACGTTTAAATATCCTTCGAGTTTAAATGTTCTGCCTTTACAAATATTCCATTATTATCAGATTAACAAAAATTAAAATTGCATTTTTTTATTATCTTAAAACAATTTTGTGACCCAGCTTTTAAAATTTTTTATAGTATAAACATCTAACTGACATTTCAGTAAACATAGGTAAAAACGTTTTTATTGTGATGAATACATTAAAAGCAAACAACTTTCACTCAAGAAATAAGCACCAAGCTCTTACACCCGTGTATAATGGCTATTTCAAAGCTATAGTAAAAATTAGAAAGTGAAACATTTTCACTGTAGCTTTCCAAAGGATGACATTCTTCGTAAAAAGTGGATATATCTTTTATTACTGTAACAAAATTCTACAACATTTTTCATTAAACTGATTACATTAAATTAATGACAAATTGTTTGGCATTAAATTTATACGGTTAAAATTGAGTGCAGGGCACAACATTAATTCATGTATAACTCTGATGAATCAGTATCATGAATCCATATCAGATGACGCATTTCATTATTATCCAATCCCTGATATTATCCAATCTTGTCAAAATATTGGGATTCGGTTGTAGAATATATTGCAAGATTTATTTCTAGGTCTATAATTAAATCTATAATCTGCATTCAATGTTGAAAGAGCGATATCAGAGCTGCCACAGCCTTAATTTCATAGTGGAAAAAAAAATAAAGAGGCCTTATCATACCATCGAAAGATGTAGTAAACCTGTGCAAAATTTCAGAAATTAGGAGTGAATTTTATAATCTAGGAAAGCAAACAGCAATTAAATTGAATACGCTTATCAAAATTCTAACAAAAACATTACATTTTATAACCGAAAACAAAATTAATATTTTCACTAATTTAACTCACCATTCATTTGAAATGAGTCCTTCTGACGATCATGTGCTTCGATTTATTAGACTTATTGTTCATCGCAACCTGTAATATTCGATATCACCATGAAACCAAGCGGCTGACAGAAAAAATAAGTGGAGAAAATATACGCAGTCTTATCACGACTTTTTATATTTAAAAATCAATAAAGAATAAATCAATTTTAATTTTTTGTGTAACTCAAGCTATTATCGAAACTCCACTGGTAACGCTGTATGAAGAGGCTTCAAATTTTTTATTTAGCAATACAAATGAAAATCTTTACTAGGTATTAAAATCTGATTAAGTTACAAGAATCAACTCTTTTAATAATAAAAATCAGTTAAGACTGAAAAAATAAATTTATCCTTCCTCTAGTTTCATTTACTTTCACCATGGATGAAGAAATAACTTTGCTTCTTTATTTTTCTTCATTTATGCTTTCACTTGTCTCTGGCTAAGCCTCCATTATAACGATAGGAGTTGCGAGTTGTACGTGCTCTTTTAAAAATTCGTAAGGCATTGAATCAGCTATTGAAAGTCATTAAAAGTATACGTTATCGTTAGTTAATGCAATAAAGTTTTTTTTTAAAAAAATCAGAAAACAGGTTATGCTTAATAATACCTCCTGAAATCATCTACAAAGACAGCTGAAATTACATTGAAAACATACGCCGCCTTAGGTTTCTGCCATTCGCATCATGGCGATTGCTGCATTTCCGGTGGCACCAGTAGCGCTCAGCGAAATGAATAGGGCACTGCCAGTCTCTTACTTTCATTTGTCTCTGGCCACAGATCGAAAAACGCGACTAGACTTCTTTGCTCAGAGTTTCATCCTCTACATATCCTTAAATTTGTGAAACGTCGTCCATTTACACTCTGTATGTTTAGATAAGCATTTTCTATAACTTTTCGGAAGGAAGTTACTACATTACAAAAACCATATGAAAAAAAAAAAATTTTTTTCCAGTTATTAGCTCATTAGGGAATGTACCTTCACCTTTTCGGCATAAGTTTGCACGCCCTAGAAGTGTATTCTCTTATTTGTTTTAGAATAATTTCTTACATCTCTCCAAAGATTTTAATAAAAAAAAATAATAATGATGCTTCCCTTTAAACGTGAATCACTAAGGCAAGCATCGTAGCTGACGAAAAAGACAAGCTCTGGCACTGAAAAGTCACCTGATCTTCTTAGTCGACGCAACAATGTAACCTTCATTGTTTCATCTTGGATTTTAGCAATCAGTATTTTTTCGTTTGTTGGAAACAATGAAGGCTCGTTGTTGCTTGCACTAAAATGGTCAGGTGACTTTTCAGTACTGGGGGCCTGTCTTTTTCGTCGGCTATGGCATGAATTAATTTCATCAACCACAAAGCCAGCTAGATAAGCAGGCTCTGACCGTGACCACCGAGAGAGGGCTCAACGCTGAAACTTAATACATTGCTGCATCATCATCATTAGGGCAAATTTCGGGCTTAATATTGGTAGAAATACGAATAACGATCAGCACCTCCTAGAAGGTGTAGAACACGCACAATGCAGACGGTTGATTAAGACCTATGGTAACGATTTGGAGAAGAAAGTTTACGAAGAAAAACCATTTCTCCAGCGACGATCGTCTTCTATTTCATGGCCCTTGTAGTGGACTATTGCCCTCCACCGTATCTTCCACTGTAGAAGAGATGTCTGCAAAACGGCAAGGCTGGTGTTGTTCCATTCCTCAATGGTTGTTGGACGGCGTCGAACAAGGGCTCTTTCCAATAATCCAAATTCACAGAAATCCATCGAGGCTGCAAAGGGTAACTTGACAGGGAAATCATGAAAGGGTAAAACGTGAATTCCAGTTTCATTTTCCAAATCTAACATAAATTGAACGGCCGAGTTAGACGTATGGCTGGAGGCTTTGTTTTCATGCAGCCAAACTTTGCTTTTGTCCTCTCAATACAATACTTAGTCTTCCTGTTCACTCTTCTGATTGTGAGGTTGCTGTCGCACGAGTATCCCGCAATCACCATAAATCCTTTTGAAAACTTTCCTTACATTCCTTGAACCACTTTTGATATAATTTCTCTGCACGTGGACGGTAGAAAATCGCGCGGGGTTTGTTGCAATCGTTGAGATAGACATAGGCATCATCCAAACTGACAACGTACCACACCAGGATGGAGCCAACACCACCTTGCACAGTGCCTACCTGACAATTTCGGTTCAAGGCCTCATGGAATCTACGCCTCAATCGAACCCTACCATTAGCTTGCATCAACTTGAATCGTGACTCATCGGACTAAGTTGTGTGCTTCCAGCCATCTAAGGTCCAATTTGTTCACGAGGCCAGGCGAGGCGCAGCCTCCAACAGCTTACTGTGAATAAAGGCACACTTGTCAATCTTCTGCTGCCATTCCCAGCAGTGCCAAATTTCCCTGCACTGACCTCATAGGCACTTTTCTAGTATGACCCTCATTGAATGTGGCTGCTAATTGATGTAGTGACGTGTATCTGTTACGAAGGACCATTCTGTTCAGGTGCTGCTGGTCACTAGCATTTAGTAGCCGTGGTCGGCCATTACGCTGTGTACATTGGATTATAAAATGGATAACAATGTTTTTATTTAAACATAACATTTTGACAGTAATGGTTGTACAATAAACAATGGTTGTTATAGTAAATGTTTTCGTATAAATTGATGAACAATTTCTGTTTTTTTGCCTTTTCTTTCAGACTACACTTTCAGGGCTTCTATCTCCTAAACGGTTGGATCAATTGAAAAAAAAATTCTCAAATGCTGTGTACAATCTGAAAATACCATTAAAATAGAGATTTCCATATCATATTTAAAAGTTGACTTCCATATTCGAAAATGGTGTCGATTTTTATTTATTTATTTTTTTGGAAATGGGATACACATAAAAAAAACCCTCACATAAAAGTACAATAATTCTTCCATGAGAAAGTACTCTGTCACATTTGTATTTTAGAAGTTGACTATTGGTTCACTTTAGGTGAGACACCCTGCGCATAGGGCACTGTTTATTAATAACTAAGAATTAATCTAGGGAATCTTTTTCACTCCTTTGTGGAATATTGCATAATAACAAACAGATCACTTCCACGTAAGAAGAGATGAAACCGATTTATGACGAGCTCACATACAGTTGGCTGGAGTTCATTTTTAAATCTTTTATTACATTCCTTATTTAACATCCTCGATATTGCTACTCATTATTATTTTACTTGAAAAATAACGGAGTTTATTTCGTTGGGTGAGTTATCACTATTTCTTTTGTATATCTTCACGCCCGTCTTAAAATTTTTATTCACATTGATTATAATAACCAATTGGAAGTCCATGTGCCAAGATGCTTTCGTTTGCCTTTCACTTTAATTATTTATGTTTAATTATTTACGTAGAAATTATTTTACATCGTCGCCCCTGAGATAAAAAAATGGATTCGTCTGCTGAATTTTTAAAATTTTTTTTTCTTTTTCTTTTCCATTTAAACTAAACTTAAAGAAAACGAAAAACTTCATGTATTAAACTAGTTTTTAATTTTATTAGAAAACCATCGCCATTTTTTTAAAATTTTTATAAATTCCTTATAACTATAATCGTATTCATAACGGTAATAAATTGAAAATCACTGTTGTGAAGAAGTAGCTTATATTATCATAATTAATATTTACTCGAAAAACTTTAAAATTAAGCTAAATAAATATTTACAGTTTCTTTTTAATGTTGAAATCTTTCAAACCTTTCTATATAAGTTGGTATTGTGTCTTTTAGCACAGTTTTAATAGCCACTTTCAGCTTTACATTGTCAGAAAATCTGCCTTATAACATGAGCTGTTGTTAATAACATTTCAACTTCTTAGTTTCTTCATATAATAAAGATAAATGGAACATTTGTAAATATTCTTTAATTCCAATTTGGATTTTCCTTTTTTAATTTTAGTCTAATGATTTGTGTATCTACATCTGTTCCTTTTAAATTAAGTGTTTGTTTATCTATTAATTAGGTGAATTTACATTATGTTAGTTTCAATTTAACTTATAATATTAACTATCTTTTAATAATACGAGTAATAATAAACATAAAACCGGAATGAGTAATCTCGGAAAAATTGTAACAGTGTCTTTAATCACTAGTTAGTTTGTTTTTTTTTAATTTTTACTTTTTTTTTATTTCCTTATTCGCGTTTCGTTCATCAGATCATCAAAATATTTCCCTGTAAACTTTTGATGATATGATTGAAACGCCTAAGGAAATAAAAAAAAAATCTGTTTTTGCTAAAAACAATTATACCTTTGATTGTCTATTTATATCAATTTACATAAGTAGTAACAGAAACAATAAGGAAATTTATTTATTTATCTATTTTATTTATTTTTTAATTCTAACACTCATACCCACTCATCCATTTGTTTGCTAAGAACAAATACTCGGTTAGGCTGAAAGAGTTTTCTCGTTATCATAAAATGATAAAATTGCTAATTTTCGCTCACTTCGAATAAGCGTATTCTAAGTTCATGTGGCTGATCATTTTATTCTTGCAGCATTCATTAATAAGTTTTGTAATGCCTGTATTAAGTCCTCCTTTTATCTTTGAAGTTAATTCGCCTTGTTGGGCTTGACGATAGCATTTAATCCTGTCTCTTTAATCCTCTCTTTTTTCCTCTCTTTTCTATGGCGAATAAAACATGAAACAAAATAAAAACGCTGAGAGGGAATATTGGTTACAGAAGGAGATTAGGAATAATCCTATTTACTGATAATCTTCTGAATCTTTGTTCTAAGCAGCGAAGAATCTTCGTTTGTAAATCTATTTGAAATTGACCAAGAGAGTGAAATTAATAAAAATATCGCGAAGCATGAAATTTCTGTCGTGATCAATGGCAAGCCTCCATTCGATAAAAATATTTTCATTTGATATGGATTAAGTAAGCTTTATGGGATATCTATACAAATTACGAGAGTTGTAAATAAATCAGAGGAAACACGGTCAGAAGAAATTCAAATTATTGCTGTTGGCTAATAGAGGGATTTTTTTAAGTAATCATCACGAATATTGCAAACAGGAGTTCGTCTTATCAATGAGTGGTGGGCAGGAGACTTTAATCAATCAGTGTACTGTGGAATTTGGAACCTGGTCGAAAAAAAAAGCACATGATTTTAATATGATCATAAACTTAAAATAAGTTTATATCGCTTTTTAAAATATAGAATTCTCTTTTTTAAAAAAACTGATGTGCGAAATCAATTTTAGCGCCATTTTTCGCCGTAACTTAAATTGAAGAAGGTTGGATGATGCCGTTTTAAAAACGTTTTTGAAATAAATCGATTAACGTACATTTACATCCAATTTTGTTTTTACACGAACTATTATTACACGTTTTAGATTTAACACGAATTAGGAAAAAAATATTTTTTTACACGACACAGCAAGAAAGAAATTTCGTCGCAATATCCGTTTGGAAAAATTCCCACAACTGTATAACTTTGTTTTTTTCTGCAGTTTGAGTTTGTGTGTAAATTTAACAATTTTTTTTGTACAGAGAATTATACAGTATAGAGACCTAGCCAAAAGAGGAAGACAACGATTACTAACTGAATTTGTTTCTAAGGCATCGGCACCGCAGGGGACTACTGCTAATTTTGTTTAAAAAATTACAGGAAGAATTTCACCAACGGAGCAAGAAGACGATGACTAGGATATAGAGCATTTCTAAAACCGTCATTGCAATACATATTGCAGCCTTATGCAAGCGCAGACATATATGCGTTCATTGTCAAAAAGTGGCAGCATTTTATTTTCATGTTACGTGCAATTAACATATTCGTTGATCATTTATTAATATTGCTTTTGAAATGATAATTTACTTTATATATTTTATATGCATGTGCATTCTTTATGAAATACGATGCTAACGTGAATTTTCATTGTATATATCATGGATGCATGGTGCATATTGATTACATTTTTGTGCTGATTTTTTAGGTCTCTGAGACCAATCTCTATTTTACCATACGTACTTGTATATTTTGTTACGCGTATTCCTTCGAGAATATTTATTTATTCAGATTTTCCGTAATTCAGGCTTCTCTTTTCCAAGATCACTCCAGACAACCAGCATTTCATTATACAAGGTGTTTACGAACCCTGTTTACAAAAAACTTGATACTGATGATCACAACGTTTTTAATAACCAAATACTACAGGTTTGTAAAATTACAAACATGAGCCCTAAACCCTTTAGATTTCTTCTTTTGAAGAATGTGGTGTACGTTACTCCTGTGGATTCAGAAGAGGAGCGGGTAGCTCGAATTATGGCTGCAAATGACCATGCACGAGACATTGTAGGGATTTTTGGCCGTGTCAGAAATTCAATGGCAAAACGCTGTGAGGCATGCATTGCTGCTCATGGTCATGAATTTGAGTTTGATTTAATTAAGAAAGTTCATATTTCATTTTGCTTTCAAATTAATTTTGGATTGCAATTTACGGAACCTGATAGAATTAAAATGAAATATAAAAGCCACGTTTATGGACGAACAAAATTTCTGGTCTGGCAAAAAGATAAATTGAGATAAATCTGCAATCTAAATCTGTACTATGTGATTTCGCTCCTTGTTTTAAATTTCGAAGAGAAATGAGACGTTCAATCAGGTTATTTTCAAATTACACAGATTGGAAAAAAGTAATTGGACACCTCGCACAGTGCGTTTATTTGCTTTTATTGATAAGAGCTAATATCCTGTCGGGCCCCCTCTGGCTGCAATCACGGCGGCCACTCTCCGGGGCATGTTTTCCAAAAGAGTACGTACGACCCCCACAGGAATCTCCCGCCAAATGTCCCGTACAGCCGTCCACAGTTCAGGTAGTGTTTTGGGGAGTGGGCTACTACCCCTCAACCGACGCTCGACTTCATCCCACAGATGTTCGATGGGATTCAGGTCGGGGCTCTGGGCTGGCCACTGCATGCGTTCAACATTATTATCGGTATACCATTGCAGGGTATGAGCTGCAACATGTGGCCTGGCATTGTCGTCTTGGTACAGGCATGGCTCTAGAGCGTAGGTTTGCCAAAGGGTTGGGAGAACGGAATTGTCCAGGATGGTAGTGTAGTCCGTAGCCCTGATGGTGCCTTCCACCTTCACTACCGGGCCTACTCCATACCACGAAAAACAGACCCACACCATAATTCCTCATCCGCCTAACTTCACTGTTGGGATGATACATTCAGGAAGGAGCCGTTCTCCAGGTAAACGCCACACCCAAACTCTGCCATCCGATCGAAACAATGTGAAGCGGGATTCATCGCTCCAGAGAACACGTTTCCAGTCCTCAACGGTCCAATCTTTGCGTTCCCTGGCCCATTGCAGTCTGTTCGTTTTGTTCGCCGGTGTGACTAGCGGCTTGTGGGCTGCTGCTCTGCCGTGATAGCCCAGCATGTGGGCCTCCTTTCGGAGGGTCTTGGTGGATACGTGGCATCCAGATGCCTGCTGGAATTCCCTGGCGATGGTGGTCATCGTCGAACGTCGGTTCTTCCGTATCTCGCGCTGCAGCACCCGACGGTCACTGTCGGTAAATGCGGGTGGACGACCAGGCCTTGGTGCATTCGTACAATGTCCGTTGGTCCTGTACTTCTTCAGCACATACGCCACTGTTGATTTCGGGTGGTTCCGGCTACAGGCAATCTCTCGTATGTATGCGCCTTGGAGCGACATTCCAACCAGGACACCTTTTTCGAACTCTGTCAGCTCCGCCCGTCGCGGCATGATGCTTCAGTTAGAGTCAATGGTGTTGTCTGATGACTATCTTTGCATTTCCATACAGTAGTGACTCGTGTGGTAGCGGAAAGGTCCATTTTTTGCTGGGTGGATGGGTGTCCAATTACTTTCTTCCAATCAATGTATATGCAGGTTGCCGAGAGAGCTGGAGCGTAGATTTTCCAATTCTCGAATCCATCTATTGCGGATTCGGATATGTAAAAGAGGCTATGCTGTCACGAGAAAGGACAAAGATGACCTTTCTATGAATGAAAAAAAGGAAGAAACTGACTGTGGCGTGGGATATCCGGCTTTCCATATCTCGGATGTTCTTTTGTGTTAAGAGGTCTTTTCCTTCATATACAGGGTGAATACAAAAGTCTGAACCCCCCTTTTGTTTTTTGAACCGAAGCAGATATGTCAATTTTGATGAATCCAATGAATACGAAGTTGTGGGTGGCCTATCCCATGGTGCACTTTTCATCATCCCAAATATGCAAATTAGGACACATTCAAAATTTACCGTAAGGGATAGAGAAAAAAACCCAATTGCAAACTTCTTCAGCATAAAAAAACAAACAAAATAAAAAAAATCATCCAAATCGGACTAACCAATCACCCACAATCACGTGGTGAACTGTTTGTAGCTTACAAACAATCACACTGTACAAGGAAAACTGAATGTTGATATTTCCACCATGTAAAGCATGCAAATCAAAAAATTAACATAAATTACCATACTCATATTCACTTTCATGTGGAAAAGCAAATAAAAGGCATGTTTCAGGACACAGAAGACAGAACAATTCCAGGATGGCAAGCTACATTGTTCCGGAAATGGGCAACATGATCTTCTGCTTTGGAGAGGCAAGGAGAAACCTACATGCTGCAGCTAGGTTGTATCGAGACAGATACCCTAACGAACGCCATCCATCTCGTCAAACAATGCGTCACATTATTCAAAGATTCGAGGCTACAAACGAATTTTCAAATTTTGTATATTTATTTTTTAAGTATTTTATTTGTAAACTCGACTTTCCAATATAAGCCAATAATGGCTTCTGTAAATGCCAGATTTTCTTTATATATTTCATCAAATATTATAATAAATTTTAATTATTATTATTGTTATTGTTATTGTTATTATTATTAAAGTTGAGTAAATCTATGAGAATAGATCCCAACTCCCATAAATGTCGTATGTGCTAAAGCCCTGACGTAATATGTGAAATGTTAATACTCTAAATTCCCTCTAGGTGTCGCCAGTAGGAAGCACATACTA
>JAHWFO010074280.1:0-13909 GCA_023313115.1 Rhysida immarginata | reverse complement strand
GTTTGGAGTCGACTACTTCCCGACTTCTCTTCTCCAGACACTTAGCATACACTTTCCCAGGAATGCTGAGCAAAGAGATGCCTCGATAGTTGTTGCAATCTCTCTGATCTCCCTTTATGAAGATAGGGATCACAATTCCTGTCTGCCATTGCTTAGGGGCCTGTCCAGATATCCAAGCAACCTGACACACTCGAGTCAGCCACAGGATACCATCCTGATTTAAGGCCTTTAACATCTCGGACCGGATTTCATCATCACCTGCAGCTTTGCCAGTCTTCAGGGACTTAATTGCCCATCTGACTTCTGTTTCAGTGATAATACCGTGACTCTTCTCCGCTCCAAGGTGCACCTCGTATGCCTCAGTTGTTGTTGTCACCGGATTAAGAAGAGATGCAAAGTATTCCTTCCACCTATGCAATACGCTCTCCTCCGTTTTCAGAAGCCTCCCATCTGAACTCTTAATAGTTTGTGATGAAAGAGACTTCTTTCCACGGAGGCGGCGCACGGTCTGCCAGAACACCTTGTTTGCCGAACCATAGTCTGCCTCTAATTTCTCCCCGAACTTCTCCCAGGCCTTGGCTTTAGCTGTTGATACTGTCTTTGCTGCTGCTTTTCGCGCCTCAGTGTACCGCACTCGACTTGACTTATTTGCAAGCCATAGCAAATAGGCTTCCTTCTTTGCCTTGACAGCTTCTTGGACTTCACCGTTCCACCACGCAGTCCTTTTCTCACCGCCCTGCGCCACACTCAGCCGCTTACAACCACAGCACAATGCAGCCGAAGTAATCATAGCAGTTTTAAACAACTGCCACTCCTCTTCAACAGTACCACGATCACTGGGTAGTTCCTTGAAACTTGAAGATATGTTATCTGCAAAGGTCTTCCTCACAGCTCTATCCTCCAATGCCTCCCATTTGATGCGCTAAGTTTGTCTGAACCTAGTATTTCGCTTGGTTGGCATGGATTCAGAGAACCGCAAAATACAGTCAACAAGGTGGTGATCAGTTGATAGTTCTGCCCCTCTTCTCACACGAGTATCCAACAATGATCGGAATAAGTCGGCTGAAACAATTACAAAATCAATCAGTGACTTCTGGTCCATTGCATCCCTGTACCAGGTATACTTATGGACATCCCTGTGCTGGAAGAAGGTGTTTGTGATGGAAAGTCCATTGTTGCAACAGAGATCCAACAAGAACCTCCCATTCGCATTTAAATCGGGGTCACTATTCCTCCCAATCACGCCCCTCCACGTTTGGTCATCAGCCCCTACGTGTGCATTGAAGTCGCCCATCAGGATGACAGAATCTGCACTCCCTCTCCTGCTAAGAGCAGCATCAACTTCATCTAGAAAAAGTGGGTACTCTGTGACTGCAATTGGAGCATATACAACGAATAGAGAGAGAGACCGTTTCCCTATCTGAAGCCTCAGGAGACACGGTCTTCCACCTAAGGGGGTCCAATCTGCAACATATTCTGCCAGCCGGGGACTTGTGAGTATCACTACTCCCGCCTGGGCAGTCATGTTAGGGTCGACACCAGAGTAGAAAAGCTTCCACCCTCCTTCTAAGTCCACAGTTCCAGAACCCGGACGTTTCGTAGAGGTAATACCTATGATATCCAGCCGATACCGTTTGGCTTCCTCCACTAACTCTGATTCCTTTCCTGTCATGGAGAATACGTTCCAAGTGCCAGTTGACAGCACCCGATCCCGTTGTCGCTTTACTCGTTTCTCCTCCTGGGTAAAGGCATGCGCTGCCCCCGGCCGTTTCCCCAAGCGCATAGCGAGTGCACTGGTGGGGCTTCTCGGAGGCATTGCTCCGAGATAACAGCCGGGAGACTGTCGACTATTTTTCGAACGAGAGCCTCTGCCTAACTCCCGAACGCGGGTGACTTTAACCTGCGCCACACCCGATGCAGTATGAATTCTCTCACTCGTCGACATCATGAGATATATGTTTGTTTGGATACTCTTCGTCTCACTTCTCAACATGACCTTTCTGGTAAGGGTGACCCTAAAGTAGCCGTGCTACAACCAGCATAGCTCACAGAATCCCTGAAGCACCCAAACCCCTGACCCACGGTAATAACTATAAATTTCCAAATACAATTGTCAGTTTATTTTAAAATAAATTTCAAGAAAAATTGAGCCCATTTAGAATCGTTCGAAACTCAATCGTTGTTGTAGTGCGAGAAAGCTCAATTGGGCGGGCATTTTTGGAATAAATTTCCGAACTAAGGAAAGGGAAGATTGTTGTTGTTGTTGTCGTAATTTCGAGAGTATTGATTTTAATTAAATTAAAGATTAATAATGTTTGTTTTAAGTTCAATTAGAGATCTTGCTGCGTAGAGCTATCCCTATTACCAAACTAAACCGGATGAGACAAGGCAGCATGCGTTTTAAAGTGTTGGGCTGTGTCAGGATAAGGTTGTGTTTACGAATGACTAATTCAGTTGAACAGATCGTGTCACTAGAGCTTACTATTAAACAGAAATTACTCTATTCATACTGTGTGTGTTGATAATTGTGATACTGATAGCAAGCGAATTAATCAGGCGTGTAACAGATATTCATGTTACTTTTCTCTTCCTTCCAAATTACTCATTAGCATTTGTTTCCTTTTCTCTTTAGCAGATCCTGATTTCCAATTGGAATGTACATGACTGCTCATGTCGCACACAACTGAAAATTATGGTTCACTTGGCTAGCGTTTAGAGAAGATGCTTGAAAACCACTGGATCATGAAATCATTACAAGCTATAACCTCCACGTGGATTGTGATCTGCTTGTAACACCGACCGGGATCCTATTGAAGACAAGGTAAAGACGTGCACGTCATTTTTATTCTTTTGTAAAAACGTCCTGAAATTAGTTTGTCTGTTGGGTGTCTTTTTGGTGTCACATCCTCATCGATTTTGATAGTTTACAGTGGAGATTCTTTTGAGGTCTATTTACTGTAATCGAGTAGTTCAAGTTTGAACATATACTTGTTCACTGTTAAACGTTTGGATAATCTGTAAGCAGATTGCGATTGTTGCTCTTCAGAACATGGAAAGTTTCTTAAATAATATGTGATGTTACATGACTGCGTATAGATCTAAAGTGATGATGGAAACAGTATGATCGTAGGCGACAAGTTTAATTATAAGGTGGAATTGTGTCCAGTTATGTCCCTCAATTTCTGGATGTAGAGTTTCTAGATATGGTTTGCCGAGATGGTTCGATTTGGTGGCCACCTCGATCACCTGATGTCGACCACCTGTAGTCCTGTGGGCTTTTCTTAGGACTACGTGTACCGAACCAAGATTAGAGACCCACTGGACTTGAAGACACGCATTCTCAGTGCTTTTGAACCTGTCATTGTCAGCGTACATGACATGAATTATAATAATACTCAAAGTTATCCGTGCCACGAGGGGTGCACACATTGAGGTTTATTAATTAGGGAAAAAACTTTGAGTTTACTTGTCATATGCTGAAAACTATTTTCTGTTATCTTGTATAGTGGTTTAGTTATTAAAGTTTAAAGTAGTAAATATAATTTATGGACACCCTGTATATCGTCTACATAATATCATATGAATAATGTATAAGAGGGAGATCTGAAATGAAGGTTTTTGCTTAAAAATAGGGGGCCTATTTTCTTGAAGTCGGGGCTTCAGCTACATTGATATATCCTCCTGGAGGTAATAATGTTTTGTCATTTTATTATGAATAATTTTTATTCAAATTAAAACTCGTGGATTAGCACCCGAGAATTTAACAGAAATATTCCCCATTATTCGAAAACAAATTCCTGCTGCGCTGATTTAAAATTTTACGTGTTATTCTAAGATTGTTGCTCGTTACTCTGTTTTGAAATTTCATGTTTTTTTTAGTAAATTTAAATTGTGATGAGAGACCCTTTCAATTTTTCACGTCTGTTTCATTTCGTCCGAGAGGTCGTAGTTTTTCGCTAATTTTTCCTGTTCAATTTTAACAAGTCAGGCAACCCAAATGCCCAGGACCGATTGGATTTTAAGGTTTTCGAAGATAAAAAAGAAATCATTTGTTTTCTAAAAAAAACTTTTCGTTGTTAGGGTTAGATGAGGTTGCTAAGAAAGCCACTGCTTGCTACGCAAGGCGTATTTCTAACAGTTATGTGTAGTTCTAAATGAATAAAATTACCTGAAAAGTTAATAGGAGAGAGTAGTAATTCTCTATATATTCGAATATATAAGAAAGAGACCTTTAATCTGTAAGCAGTCTTATTTCATGAAATGAGCGTCAATTGTTGAAAAGCGTTCTGTGCAAGGGTCTATTATTTCATCATAATTCCATTGCTAAATCGTTTCAACGTAAGCATGTAATGTAGAAGTGAGCAATTAGCTACTTTATATTGATAAAAAATGCCTATATAGAAATTAACTATTGATTATATAAGGCCTAAGGAATTACATGCATTATAAGTTCCAGTAGATCATAATGGTTCCACTAAAACACGTACTTTTGAACCAATTTCGACTCTCATTAATTTTACGTTATATTCATTCATGACACGTCATTCCAAGTTGTTTGATATATTACATGCCATATCTTAGCATTGAAAGTTTCCAATGAATCATAATGGTATCACAAAACCACGTGACTTTAAATCAAAGATATTATGTAATATTCAATCATGACACGTCTTTCCAAGTTGTTTGATACAGCAGGAGCCATAGCCTAGCATTTAAAGTGTCAATAGACTATCATAGCACCACTAAAACATTTACCATTGAACCAATATTTACTTATTTTGACCAGTAAGGAAGACCATCACGTGTCTTCACTTACTTTACAAACTTTTTCTCTGCCATAACTGCCGAATGGCAAAGAGAGAAAAGCAATTGATCAATACATAGGCCATTTCTACATGGAATTGTATAGTAAAAAACGTTGTCCCCTCTGACTGGTATTTATGACCTTTTGAACCGAAAGTAATTCACTGATTTTTTTCACCAACGAACACAGTCTGTCGTTTTGCCTAGGTTGTCGAATGGCAAAAACGGAAGTCGAAAAAGCGTTCGAACGCTAGAGCAGCAACAGACAGACGGATGGCCGCACGTTGTGAAAACATAAGTACCTACCAGTCCTAATAAGAATCTGATCCAATGGATGGGAGATATCAAAAATAAAGGCAGTTTGAGAAAGTTTATTATTTTTTTTATTCCCGTTGTTGTTGTGTTGGAAAAAAGCAAATTCAGATCAGTGTTGATGCAGAGTCACACAGGAAAATTTAGAAGGGAAAAATATATAATTCGAGGTGTATTTCAAAAGTAAGAGCCTGTCTGTTATAAATTGCGAATAAATGAAAACTTTATTAGTGAGGGAGGGCTTCAAATTCATCCATGCTTACATTACTTTACTACATAGTCCCATTTCATTCCAGTTTTGCACGGAAGCTTTCCTCAACTCTTTAGTTTCTCGGAATCTGTTCGCGGTATCATAGTTGTAGAAGGCTCCATGAAACAAACCAAAAGCCCAGTATACATTTGCCATGATTATCCTTTTGGATTTCCTTGAATATACTATGTGTTGAACTTGTAAGCTCTTATTGTTTTGCGTCCAAACAACAATTTTATTGATTTCTCTGTAAAAACACAATCACACCTCAGAGCAACAGTTTACATATCAGCAAGTGTTGAACGTGGCTACCACCGGTCTCAATCCATAAACTACAGTGATGCATCAAATTTTGCCACGCTATTTCAAAAGTCTTCCCTTCTATGATGATGTTTGGACTGGATTTGTGTAGTATAGTCATGTTATGGGGTAGCGTGACTTAGAAATATTAAGCTATTCAAAAAGTAACGTAAGGAAGTGTGGTATGTCATTCGATGCGAAATAATGAGAAACTGAAGAAATTAAAATCCTTTTCCACTTTCTATGTCTTTTCCAGAAATTTCTTTGACTAAAAAAACTGGGAGTTACAGTGAGGATAAAATGGATAATATCTAGATTAGATGATAAGCATAAGGAGAATACCTACCAGCAGCTCATGTTATCTACTCCTTCTCCTTGTAGGAACAACTAAGAAAGACACCATCCTGGACTACACATCGCTGCCAACACCCTTATCGTTAGCAACTTGTGGGGAGTCCATCACTATTACCGTCTTTCATGACCCTGACTACTCCAAATTCCACAGGTTTATCGACGCCCAGTGCACGATGGTTCCATTTTTAAGGTAAGGTCACCTGTTTAGTAAGCGTTTTTATTTGTGGTCCTTGAAACTAGGTAAGTCTCTATATGCTACAGTAGAAGGTTCCTTTTACGAATAAAAAACTTCTATTGTCTCAGGTCATTCATGAGTCATTCTATTGTTTGGAACTTTCAAAAGTTGTGGGTTCCAGATGAACGGATCTTCTGCTGTAGTTAGTCTTAATGTGCTTGTTGCTTAGGCTGATCTACGCATGTTGCTTTGAGTTTGGGGTAGTTTGTGTTTAGAGTGTTTGCTTTTACTATTATGCTAACAATAACGAGTCTCTGCTTGTGTCCGCACTCATAATTCGCATCTGCCGTTGCTTCCAATATGTTTTTGCGTACGTATTAACGAAACCGAAATGTGTATGTTTTTATTTGTCTACGTAGACGACCCAATGCATTGAATGTTGGTCTCCTTTTCTTAAGAAGTAAGGATTTGCCATCGAAAAACGATCGTCGACTTGCTGGTGTTCCTCACTGTCGTCACTGCGCTGCAAATGATTTGCTTTCGATCTCCGGAAGGTGTCTACGAATGGACTTGAAATATTGAGTAAATAAATAGAAAATGTTAAAACAATTTTAATTGCGTGCACCGATTCATTTCTTTAGTTCTAATGTACGAGGCCTGTCCAAAAAAAGTATCCGGATTGAGGCTACAAAAAAGCAAGTAGAACTCGCTGCACCTTTTTCCTATCCGGTTCGTGTGACGACATTTCTGCTGATGACGTAATGAAATTTTCAGCTGTTAAGAGTGCCGCGTGGAATTGTTGTAACACACCAAAGCAGAAACGTTTTTCTATTCTCTTGGCAAGGTGAAAATGACAGAAAAATTAAGCATCAAAACACCACATCGCTCAGGTCAGGCAGCCTCCCTACTCACCTCACCTAGCTCCGTGCAATTTCTTCGCATTTCCGAAGATGAAGATAGCGCTCAAAAGACGGACATTTGAGGATGTGGACGTGTCAACACAAAATGCGACGGCGGAGCTCTTGGCCATCCCAAAGTAGACATTCCGTACTTGTTTCGACCAATGGCAGCAACGCTGGGCTAAATGCATTGCTGCAGACGGTGCTTATTTTAAAGATGACTAATATTTAGGTGAATTCGATCCGTAAATTTTTGTAACCTCAATCCGGATACTCTCCGCACAGGCCTCGTATAAGTGTGTCCGAGAAAATGCCAGACCTTGTAGGAATGCTCGAAGTGGAGACACAATTGGAGCAGGAAATGGCAAATTTCGTTAGATTACGTGTAATCATCGTTTAACACTCGCCGGTTTTTACTAGTAACTCCCACTCCATACAATTTACTTTTAACATGGCATTTATTGTTGTTGTTGTTGTTGGTTATATGCTGATTGTTTATATGAGCGGCAGTCAAATGAAAACAGGTCACCACGGAAAAATCTCCTGCCATCCTGGTGAGGAAGACTGTTGAGGGATTTGGTTGGTAAGCTTTTCAACGTCCTTTTCCCTATAGCCCAGATCTCTCGCCATTGCCATTTCCCCGTTGCTGAAGAGAGATATTCTTGGACATGGGTTCGCATGGAAGAACTGGTGCGTAACTGGGTGGTATAGATGTGGTTCCATCGGTATCCTACAAGGTTCTTCAAGAATGAGGATTTACAGTATTTGTCTCACAGTGGGATAATGAATGGAATAAGAACAGTTTTGCAGAATACTGCTTTTGAAGCGATCAGAGCTCAATCATGTGACTGCCCCTTAAAGAGTATTGTGCTAAGCTGCGGAAGAATGGAGCCACTCAAGGTAATCTAGAATAAAGGTTTGCTCATCTTGTCAGAAGTACTTAACGCGCTTGAGTATTTTGATGTCATTGGATGACTTCTGTCGTTAAGCTCAAAAAGAAAGTTTCACGTAAAAAAATATTTCCAAATCCCTACATAAATAAAGTTATTCAAAAATAAATCGAAATTATGATGGGAGTCTGTTAAGAGGTAATGGTCAGGCCAATTCGATTTCGAGGAAATTTAATAAGAAATGTGTTATAGTCCTTGTCGCTGTGTTCTTTTTAGAAGGTAACTACGTTTTATAATAATTCTAACGCCTTTTAATTATTATAACATTTTGCTTTTATTTAATTATAAAATAGAATAAAGAAAGAGAATTGTGAAAAAGTGCAGGAATGTTGATAAGTGTCGCTATCGCAAGGCTCTTATCATTGCCGCCATATTTCGCTTCCGTGGAGGTCATCTAGTGACATCAAAAGACGCATGCACAATAAGGCATTATTATCAGTTTCGGCCAAATGACCCCCTCCTTTATTCTACATCACCTTTGGAGCCACTTGTTTGCTATTACCACGTCCGTCTGTCCGCTTTTTATTTTCTACATTTGAATGACATGGAAGGTTGAAAGGCAGAATTTAGTTTACCATGACCATGACCTGCTTCGCTATTCAGTTTCGTTTCGATTGGCCCACTGGGATTGGAATCACCAGGTTGGAGTTAGAGGAGACTATCTGTCTATTTGGTCTATGAGAATGTAAAGTAGTGAAATTGATATGCACATTCCTTTGGGAAGTTTAAATAATTATGAAGTTTGGACCGCAATGTTCCAGCGGGGTCATATTTGTTGGGGTAGCAGTCAAGTGAACTTTAGAATTATTGACTTTTTCAGATGGCAACATGGGACATGTTGTATATCATTGGATGGGAAGGAATTAGAAACGACAAAAGGTACAGTTCGTTTCGATTTTTATGATATTGTGTTCGAGAAAATCAGACTCGTCAATTAGAATCTGTGGCGTTGAGAGAATGGCAGTTTTCGGAAACAAAATTTCAAGCGATATTATATTTCAATTATTACTATACACTATTGCCTAAAAGTATTACAGCTGCAGTCAGAGATAAAGGGTCCCTATTCGATATCTGTGTGTTAACTCTAAGAAAGGGGTCATTCTGTGTCAATGTGACCCAATAGCTCACCAGGTGTTCATTTTGATACTCATTGGTCCATAGAAGTCGAGCTGTCCTCTTTTTTTGTTATCGCAAAGACACCCTAGATGGTATCCGGCTGTTATAACCAATCAGCGACATGGCTTGTCTTGTTATGCTCTTAGAAAGGACTTTATTGTAAACTTGTCGTTTGAAGAGATGTGTTGCCCTTCTCTTGTCAAGGCGATAGATGGCAGTCATTTATTAACTCTTTCATAAGACTTTTCCGGTTGCAATGGCGCTTATTGTTTGAAATTTTGTTGCAGAACTGGCATTCTCTAAACAACCGAGATTCTTTTGAAAGTGAAAAGCAGGGGATGTCATTCATTAGATGTTTCAGAAACAAACAATCTGGCTCTTATTTCCTTTACGATCATCCCACTTTCGAAGGTTTACCTATGTTTAGGCTACTTGCGTTGCAAAACAGTTCAGTAAATAAAGTAAATGGTTTTTGTTCATTATAATTTTCCTATACCTTAAAGTGATTTGCATGCGGATTTTCAAGTTGACCTCACCTATTGTCTTTTGTTGGTAGCCAGAAGGTTAGCCAATCACATCTGTTTTCGAGAATATAAGAAGTATTTAAAGTGTATGGTGTCGGTTCATCCTGTAATTGTGTTTTTGTAATGAGGTGCTCGAATAACTTGTTCTCAATGTAAATCGAGTGTGTTTCAAAAATATCAGCCGACTTATTATTGTGACATTGCACACTTTGATTTATTTTTTGAACTCCCTTCACGGTTTAGGGTTATGTTTTACAAGTTTGAGGTTTAAAGATTTCTTTTTCATAATTTAATAATTTAATGAGCATCCATGATCCGATTAAATATTTTCTGTGGATTAGTGGTTTCTTCTCCTTTCTTCTGACGTCTGTCCACAGTATCTGGCTCCATTTCTTCAGTAATAATTAAGATTTGTCTGTAGTATAATTATAAGATGACCTAGCAACTCCTTTCTTAGGTAAATGACAAATGTAGAACATTAAAGTAAATGAGTCCAAATGATTTATTATTACTTGATATTTCTTTTCAAATTTCTCGGTAGTGTATCATGCGTTCGAGTAAATCTTTAATCGAATGTGCAATGTGTCATTGTTACTTTGGTGCTGGAAAGTGAGAGAGGGAAGCTGCTTGATTAATTGGATGCTAATAATTCACTTGTGACCAGGAAAAAAGTCACTTGAATCCATTTGAGAACATGTGGGCAAGGGATTATTGTAGAAAAAGTCTATGTAAGTGGCCAGCAATAAGACATCATCGTTGACTTGAATTCAGATGTGATTGAAAATATTGTAATCACTATGAAGGACAGTGTGGTTAAGATTATTATGAGCGATTGATTGTTAGTTTTCAGTTTTAGTTCAACACTCAACCTCTCCATTAAAATAGGAAACAAGTGTTTTAAATCTGCAATTGTCCATTTGTTTGTTTCAATGTACAAGGCATATTCTCAGGAAGTAAGTTCCGTTTTATAATAAAAACAAAACTGTTCTACCCATTTTCTAAATGGTTTTTTTTACCAGAATCTCTCAACCTTTAACTATTTTCCCACATACATTCCATGTTTTTTAAGCACTTGTCATACACTGCTGGCAAAGAAAAATGCAATACCTAGAAGAAATGGGTCGATTTATTTGAAATTTTGCACACAAGTAGCATACAAGAAGTGATTCAAATTGCAAGCCAAGACATCAAGAAGAACATTGTATACGCTGGCTCCCTGCCCTAATAGGCACATTAGCAGGTAGGTCGTAGAACCGCCGCGAGCTTCAAGGCAGGTCTTGACTCTTACATCATAAAGATACTGGCTCCTCTTGGGGTAGATTGTTCCAAGCCTTCTGAACTTTGCCTTCTTTGCCTTGTTGATGGCGTAGGAGACATGGTCGCCCCAATTTAGCTTGGCATCTTTCACCACTCCGAGGTATTTGTAATGTTTTACCCATTCGAGCTCTCTACCAGAAAGGAAGAGAGGACTCGGGGGTTTCCGAAGTTTCTTTGTAATGAACATTGCCTTGCATTTGTCAACATTTAGATTCAGTCTTCACTTAGCAAACCATTTCTCGCACTTATGTAAGGCATTCTACAATCGAGATATGACATGAGCGGGAACGCGAGCAGTGGTCATGATGGACGCGTCGTCAGCGAACAGATACAGCTTGCATTTTGTAAATGTTGGGAAGTCATGGATGAAAAGTTGAAGAGTGCAGGCCAAGAACAAAACCCTGGGGAACACCAGCTTTGACGTCAGACGGGTTTGACCTGGATCAGCCAACCTTTACATGAAGTATCCTGTTCGACAGAAAGGATCAAATCAAGGCAATAAGATCGTCCGGAAATCCACAAGTAATCATTTTGTGTATCAGGCCTTCGTGCCAAACCTGATCAAAAGCTTTTCGGACATCCAAAAACACAAGACCACCATATTTAGCGCAGTTAAGAGGAGTGTTTAAATCTGCAGATCTGGAGTTGTCAGGAGTGACCTGGTCGAATTGCCGAATTGCTCTTCACGAACACTTGCCGAATTGCTCTGTGTAGATTGTTAGCCACACAGAAGTCATTAAATCTCTCAAAAATGACGCGTTCAAACACCTTTGATAGCATAGGTAACAAGCTTATAGGCCTATAGCTGACAGGGAAAGCAGGGTTTAGACCAGGCTTCGGTATGGTAACGATAACAGACTCTTTCCACTTGACAGGAAAGTAACCATGTCTCCAGCAGTCGTTCATGGCCCTGGTAATAGTCGCAACAACATTAGGAGGTAAGTTCTTGAGAGTGCTATTTGTGGTGGAATCGTTACCTGCTGCTTTCCTGCTTTTAAGATGCTTGATGACATCGGAGAATGATTTTTCAATTGAAAAATGGAAGGAAAAATTCTGCGACCCGGATTCGAACCAGGAACCTCGACTTTCATGGCCGATGCCTCTACCAATTGGGCTATCGCAGACACCTCGGACAGCCAAGCTGTCTCAAGGTGTCTTAAAGACAACCAAGTTGTCACGGTTGAAAGCCCAATGGGAGAGGAGAACCGGGCCCGCAGAATTTACTTGTTATTATTTACCTATTTATTATTATTATTTACTTGTGAGTTCATCAACTTTATGATGGTTTGGAGTGGAGAAATTCTCGATCTGCGGGCCCGGTTCCCCTCTCCCATTGGGCTTTCAACCGTGACAACTTGGTTGTCTTTAAGACACCTTGAGACAGCTTGGCTGTCCGTGGTGACTGCCATAGCCCAATTGGAAGAGGCATCGGCCATGATAGTCGAGGTTCCTGGTTCGAATCCCGCAGAATTTTTCCTTCCCTTTTTCAATTGAAAAATCATTACCTATGCTTGGAGACGCTTCTCCAGTTATTAATTATTATTATTTACTGATGACATCGGAGATTTCGTGAGCACCAATAGTGTAGAAATACGATGAGTGAGCTCGTTTGCGATACATTCATCGTTGACGAGACGAATATTTGTAAAATTATCCGGGTTGTCCTCACCAGGAGTGGTAAATTGTTTAACCAGGGATTCAGCGATCAGTTGAGCTTTATATTGATCACCCGTGACAGCATTGCCATTTGCGGTAAGCAGCGGTGGGAAGTTGATGGATCTGTTTCCTTTTAGAGCCCTTACAGTACCCCAGAGCGAGTTGTCCTGGACTGATAGGGACTTTAGCTTTTCGCTCCATCTTTGATTACGTAATGATTTAACCTCTTCCTGGATCTTGCGAGCTGGCCTGTTGTATTTCGTCTTGAAGAAGGGAAGTCGTTTACGCTGCCATAACCTTCTATAGGAATTTCTTTCAAGTATGAGACGCCTGATTAAGTAGGGAGGTCGAGATGTTCAGGACGCTTTCGATCAGTAGTGAAAGTACTAGAAGCTGTAGCATCATTGATAACACGAGTAATAGAACTGATATTTGCATTAATATCCTCGTTGTCAATAACCTTCTTATATGGAATGCTGTTTTCTCTAAGGATCTCCCTGAAGAGTTTCCAGTCTTGTTTGGAGCGAAGCCCAATCTTAACATCGATGTTCAAGCCCTCAAAGATAAGCATCACTGGACGGTGGTCAGAGGATAAGTCGTCAACTGTGAATATATTATAGGGCTTAAAGAATCCTTTAATAACTACAACGTCCAGCACGTCGCTGACAGGAGAATGGTCGCAGTAGTACGTGTCATCAAGGGGTCCAGCAACAAAGGTGTCAATCTCGTTTAGAGTATATCCATAGAGGATATTGCCATTTTGGTTGGAGCATTTGGAATTCCATACAGGGTGCTTAGTATTAAAGTCTCCCGCCATAACCACTGGAACGGGCCCAGAGAGCAGCTCATTAAGCTCGCACGGTCCAAGCTTGTGCCTAGGTGAATTATACAGAGAGGTGAATTTAATTTCACCTGCGTCAGCGTCATTTATTATCACGGAAACAGCTTCCATTCCTACATAATTTGGAGTGACAGTCTCACGGTGATCAATGCCATCTTTGACAATGATAGCTGCTCCACCAAATGCTTGACTGGCGTTGTTACCCAGAGGTCGATCCTTTCAATAAACATGATAACCCGGCAAGTTAAAAGCTTGAGTTGATTTCAGGTGCATCTCACAAACGAAAGCTATGTCAATATTCCAATTTATGATGAAATTGTAATATTCGATGCGCTTCCGATAGATTCCCCTGGCGTTCCATATATTGCAACGAAGCTTTCCGTGGGTAATTGTTCTGTAGTGGTGTCTGTCC
>JAHWFO010074230.1:164239-174900 GCA_023313115.1 Rhysida immarginata | reverse complement strand
TGCTTCTCAATTGCCAGACGGACTTTAACGTGTTTGCTATACTTAGTTCTTTATCTGATCTACTATGATTTTCTCTCATTTTCTTTATTTTGTGTTTTTTCTGCATTTTGTAAGTTTCTTACCCCATTATTTTATTATGTTTTTTATGTTAATTCTCTTGTCTTCGGACAACCGGATATGTTCTCTTTTCGGTCCGCGTTAAACGCACCATCTCTGTACAACTTCTCTTTGTGTATCTTAAAAAATTTTGTATTTATTCTATTTTATTCTACTGGCCATTATGTCCTTTTTCTCATTGGCCCCCTTTCTTTTTATCCTATTGGTTCTTGTATGTATTTACGCTCATTGCTTAAATTGTACCACTGTTCTGTATATAGGCTTGCATGCCTTTTGCTGTATATCCTTGACAAAGCCGGGAATAAATGGCGAAACCAGTTGGAACTCCTGATGTCCCTCTGTTATACTGTAAGGCCACCATCTGTTTAGTTAATAGTAACAGTATTATGATCCATCCTTCCACCAATATGTAGATATTTTATTTTCACTCTACATTAGACTGTTTCTTTCTTTTCCATTTTGCCATTTTTTTCTCATTTAAAGTAGTCATTTTCTTTTTACTGTACATGGAGACATAATCTTTTATCTTTACATGTAGACATTTTCTTTTATCTTTAAATGTAGTTACTTTCTCTTCTCTATACAGGTTAAAATTTTCTTTTCTTTTTACATGTAGACATGTGTTTTCATTTTATATGTGGATAGTCTCTTTTTCTTTATGTAGACAATTTTATTACACATTCCATGTACACATTATCTTTTTAATTTACATTAATGTAGACATTTCCTTCTCGGCTTATATATAGTCTTTTTTTTACTTTATTAATTTTATTTATTTTTTTTTTATTACTGTCAGATATCATCGTATTAATAAAAAATTGACCATTTAGTCTACTTCATGTTAATATCCATGGTCTATGATATCATCATTCAGTATAAAAGATTAGTAACTATAACAAAAAAGGGGGGGAAAGGGGGCCAAAAAGTAAAAATATTCCCGTCAGGTCGGCCCCACCTCGAAACCTCAAAAAGAAAATTGAGAGCGGAAGAAAAATAAAACCAAAGACAAAAAATAACATTAGAATTAATTAATAAAAAAACTGTTTATTTGACCAGGGGACAGTCCCAATATGCAGCCTTTTAGTCTAAGTCGAAATTGTGAAATAGAAGTTGCTGAAGCAATTGTTGAGGGAAGAGCTCTCCATAAACGTGAGCCTGTGTAGTCAGGTAATTTCCTACAGTATTCTTTTGTTACCAGCGGTATTATATTTAAATGTTTATATCTTGTTTCATAGTTGAATACTGGGTAATTAATTGAACGATGGTAAATCAATGATTTAGTGAGATATTTTATCAATATTTTTTGATTTGTATAAATAAATCAATAATTGATAAAATATTATGTTTTTTCATTGCAATTAAAAGAAGATTAGTGATTAAAATTCTACTTTACATGTAGATATTTTCTTGTGTCAATACATGTAGACATGTTATTTTCACTTTACCTTAAACAGTTTTTTTTTTCATATGTAGACAGTTTATTTTTTATGCATGTAGACATTTTCGTTATTCTTCACTGTAGACAGTTACCTTTAACTTTAAATATGGATATTCTCAATTCAATTTACATGGAGACATTTACTTTTCTCTTTACTTGTACACATTTTTTTTCAATTTATATGTAGACATTTTCTTTTTCTTTGTATGTAGACAATATCTTTATACATAACATGCAGACATTTAGTTTTCACTTTACAATAGACAATTTCTTCTTTTGATATGTAGATATTTATTTTTGTTTTTACATGTAGACATTTTTTTTCATATTATGTAGACATTTTCCTTTAGTTTACTTTTAAACTTACTTTTTTATCCTTACAAGATTACATTTTCATTTCTCTTTACATGTAGTCATTTTCTTTTTTTTTTATATGTAGACATTACGTTTTTACTTTACATTACGTAGATCTAAGTATTTTTCTTGTTCTGATATATGTAGACAATTTAATCTTACTTTACATTAGGCTCTTTTTTTCTTTTGCATGTGAACATTATCTTTTCTCATTACATGTAGTCATTTTCTTTTCACTTTACATTAAACACTTTTTTTTTTACATGTAGAAAGGCGTTTATCATGTTTATTTTTTTATATATTGTTAATCTTTGTAAGGTTCTCTCTGGGTATCGAAATATTTTTTGATTAAACCACTATTTTTTTATTTAAGCCACTGTTGACCGTTATCTTTTTTTTACAAACAATTATTTTAATATTTACACCTATAAAAATATCACAATGGCGCCCGAACTCAGTATGTATAGTGGCGGTGGCGTTGAATCTCAGTCAGTCGTTAAAAAAGATTCTCTTGTGGGCTTCACTAGTCTTATCCCTACTTTTACCGAAGACGAAGGTTCTATCTCCGCAAAAGCGTTTTTTGACGCTGTGGATGCAATCGCACAATTAGCAGGATGGTCGGAATCAGTCATTTTGGTGTCTCAATTCTGGTGGTGGATATGTTGAAAATTAGCTGAAACATTGCTGTATTTGTTGCCAATAAATATGTTCCTGTAATCGTGAGTTCTTTTTTTTGTAATAGGGAAACTTACTTTCTGAATGCTCCTCATATATTGAATAATATGAAAAACAAATCGTAATGACGAGATAGGTGTGGTTATTCCTTTTCATTTTCGTCAGTTGATAAACATGACACAAAACACGAAGAAATCAGAAATATTATTTAAATCTGTTCAATAGCACCTGCCCATATCGTACCTTTAAAACCCCACCTAGAAATTTTCAATGAAAAGATATATTCAGTAATATATCAAACAAATCGAATTGAGGAGAGAGAAGCGGATATAAATAAGATTCCGGGAACAAACATTCTGAAAATGGTTCAAATCGAAATAATGACACGTGCTCTAATAGTACTATTATGATATCCTCAAAAAATTTTCGTGCTAAAATATGGCATGTAATATATCAAAGAACTTGGAATGATGTGTCAAGAATGAATATAAAGTAAAATTGATGAGAGTCAAAATTGTTTTAAAGGAACCTGTTTTAGTGGAACCATAATGGTTCATTGGAACTTTCAATGCTAAAATATAGCATGAAATATATCAAACGACTTGGAATAATAAGGCATGAATGAATATAACGTAAAATTGATGATAGTCGTAATTGGTTCAAAGGTTCGTGATTTAATTGTATCGTTATAGCTCAATTGGAAACTAACAACGTTAACATAGGGCTGTTTAAAATATAAATACGCGAATGGTTTAGATTAATCTTTCGGTATTTACTTATGGCATTCCTTATTGGTTTATTAAAAATGAAAGGTGCTTTATGCTTTCAGTGTGAGGAAACATGTCTATCTGAGCGTTTGTCTGTGTGTCCGTCTGTAACTCAAACTCCTACACGATTATGAAAGATTTTCAAAATCTATCTTCGTCAATCGATGAATATTGACCATGACACGAACAAGTTACAAATATTATCTAAATCGGTTCATTGGCACGTGCACAAATGGTACCTGTACTTTCTCGCCTAGCAATTTTGAAAAACAATAATAATAATATTGAATAATATATTAAACAAATCGTAATGAGGAGAGAGAAGCAGATATAAATTACTATTTTTGCGAATTCATAAAAGAGGTTCGGGGAATGAAAATGGCTCAAATCGAAACAAAAACACGTGCTCTATTAGTACTGTTAGGACACCCTCAAAAATATGGCATGCAGTATATCAAACGACTTATAATGAAATGTCAAGTATGAATATAAAGTAAAATTGATAGTAGTCGAAATTGATTTAAAGGAACCTGGTTGAGTGGAATCATAATTGTTCAAGGAACTTTCAATGCTAAAATATAGCATGTAATATAACAATTGATTTGGAGTAAGGTACCATGAGTAAATATAACATAAAAAAAATGATAGTCCAAATTGGTTTCAAGGAACCTGGCTTAGTGGAACCATGATGGTTCATTGGAACTTTCATGCTAAAATGTGGCGTGTAATATGTCAAACGACTTGGAATGACGTGTCATGAAAGAATATACAGTAAATTTAATTATAGACCTACCTTGTCTCAAGGATCCAGATTTATTGGAACCATTCAGGTTTAGTGGAACCATTAAGGTTTCGCGGAACAGTTATGGTTCATTGGAACTTACCATGCTAAAATATAGCAAGTAATATATCAAGCGACTTGGAATGATGTGCCATGAATGAACATGACGTAAAATTAAAGATAGTGCAATTTGGTTTCAAGGAACTGCGGTATACTGGTTTAGAGAAACCACTATGGTTCACTGGAACTTTCAATGCTAAAATATGGCTTACAATATATCAAACAATCTGGAGTATGGTGCCATGAGTGAATATAACGTAAAATTAATGATAGTCCAAATTGGTTTCAAGGAACCTTGTTTAGTTGAATCATGATGGTTCATTGGAACTTTCAATGCTAAAATATTACATGTAATATATAAAACGTCTTGGAATAAAATGGCTTGAATGAACATAACGTACAATTATAGGTAGTCCAAATTGGTTTCAAAGAACCTGGCTTAGTGGAAGCATTATGGTTGATTCTAACTTTCAACGCTAAGATATTGCATGGAAAATATGAAACGACTCGGAATGAGGTGTCATCATTGAATATATCGTAAAATTAATGATAGTCCAAATTTGTTTCAAGGAACCTGGTTTAGTAGCACAATTATGATTCATTGGAACATTCTATTCAGCTAAAACTGGTTTAGTGGAACTATGATCGTTCATAGGAACTTTCATGCAAAAATGTGGGGTTCAATATGTCAAACGACTTGCAATGAAGTGTCATGAATAAATATAACGTAAAATTAATGATAGTCTAAATGGGTTTCAGGGAACGTGGTTTACTGGAACGAGGATGGTTCACTGTAACTTTCAATGCTAAAATATGGCATGTAATATATCAAATGATTTGCAATGTAATGGCATGAATGAATATAACGTAAAATTATTGATAGCCCAAGTTGGTTTCAAGGAATATGTTTTAGTTGAACCATAATGGTTCATCGGAAATTTACATAGTAAGATTATGGCATGTAAATGTCAAACGGCTTCGAAGTGTCATGTTTGAATATAACTTAAAATTAATGATATTATAATTTGGTTTCAAGGAACCTGGTTTAGTGGAACCATTATGGTTTATTGGTTTTTTCAATGCTAATATTTTTTTTACTTATTTGGTTAAAAAACTATTCCATAAAAACATTACAATCGTCCATCCGGGGCCAGTATGGGGAACAAAAGACAGTGTGCAACAGTTGTCTAATAAATTATAATGTAATATAAATTATGTTGAGAGGGTGAGGCGGGAAGGGGAAAGGAAAATCTATATAGGCGTGTGTGTTAAAAAATAACACTTAATACGATTTTTAAAGGTTACAATATTTGGGGACATTCAGAGATCTAGTGTTATAGAAGACCAGAATCTATTACCTGAGACAGGGATGCATTTGAGTTCGTAATTATGTTTTATACGTTCTTTTAGCATGTTCTATATCAAACGACTTAGAATGATATAGCTAGAATGAATATAACGTAAAAAAATGATAGTCCACATTGGTTCAAAGGTAGGTGTTGTAATGGTATCTTTATAGCTCAATTACAAAATAACAATGTTAACACAGGGCTGTTTACAATATAGTTCTGAGAATGGTTAGATTAATCATTCGGTACTTGGTTATGATATTTCCTTATAGTATAATAAGCAATGAAACAGGCTTTATAAAATATGTGTGGGGAAACGTGTCTGGCTGTCCGTCTGTCTGTCCGCTCGTCTGTCTATCTGTCCGTCTGTAACTCAAACTCCTCCGAGACTATGAATAATTTTCAAAATCTGTCTTCGTCAGTCGATGAATATCGTTTATGGCACGAACTAGTTGCAAATATTATCTAAATCGGTTTTTAGGCACGTACATTTAAGACCCCACTTAGCAATTTTCAATGGAGAGATATATTAATTAATATATCAAACAAATCGAAATGCAGAGATAGAAGCAGATATAAATTACTATTTTCGACAATTCATAAATAAGGTTCCATGAATGAGCAATTTTGAAAATGGTTGAAATTGAAACAATGACACGTGCTCTAATTGTATTGTTATGAGGCCCTCAAAAATTTTGAGTGCTGAAATGTGGCATGTAATATATCAAAAAACTTAGAATGATGTGCCATGAATGAATATGACGTAAAATTATTAATAGTCTTAATTGGTTTCAAGGAACCTGGTTTAGTGGAACCATAATGGTTCATTGTAACTTTCAATGCTAAAATATGGCATGTAATATATCAAACGTCTACGAATCACGTGTCATAAATGAATATAACGTATATTATTGATAGTCAAAATTGGTATCAAGGAACCTGGTTTTGTGGAACCATGATGGTTCATTGTAACTTTCAGTATTGAAATATGGCATAATATATCAAACGACTTAGAATGACATGGCATGAATAAATATGACGTAAAATTAATGATAGTCGACATTTGGTCAAAGGTACGTGATGTAATTGTAGCTTTAGAGCTCAGCTGGAAACTAACAATGTTAACATATTGCTGTTAAACCCGGCGCCACTCGCGCGAGCGGTGATTACACCGCACTTTTTGAATTTTTTGATATAGCTCACCATCCAGAGGCGCTACCTTTTGATGACTTCCATGTATTTCAAGTACAACTTTTTTGGCAACAATAGCGCCGGTGTTGATCCTATTCATTTTATCGAAAGTGAAGAATAAAGCTATGTTTTCTACGCTTGGTCTCACTTTCCGGTGCAAACACTGCTGCGCGAGCCGTCATGTAAGTAAATCTATCTTCTTATTTTATCTTATATCTTATATCTTCTGCTTCTATATAAAGAAGGATGTTTGTGGGTTTGTCTGTGGGTCTGTTTGTCTGTATGTTTTTTTTACAAATCTACAGTTTCATTCCAATCTTGATGAAATTTCGCATGCATGACTTTCAAAGCATGAGGAAGGTCACTGACTACTTCGGATTTCCAAAAAATAATAATTATTGATAAAAAATCGATATTCATGGTTATAGCAGGGCATATTAATGAGAAATATCGCATGACCAACAATGCAAGACCAAAGTTTTTACAACAATGGTATCAACACGCAGTTCACAAACACTCTGCACGGACCAACAATTTATATCTCATGACCAAAAATACAAGTAAAAGTTTGTGCAACAATAGGTATCAACAATGGTTTCAACACGCAATTCACCAATAACAATGACCACAGAATGATGATGTAGCGTTAAAGCAATCTTTCCAAGAATTATAACAATGACCATAAAATGATGATGTAATATGGATAACATTCGATTTGTAACAATGCATAGAACTCCTGTTATTCAGGTTTTTCTTAGAAAAGAGAGTTCTTAGTACTTAACAATTTCTTGAAAATCTTTAAAAATGATCAGTAGCTGGAGATAATGAAGAGTTAGCAGACTATTGAGAAAGAGTAGAAAAACGACAGAGAAAGCAAACCTTTAGCTCCGTGCTGTATTGAGCAAATGGAAAGCAAGTAAATAGAAGAATTGGCGACCGCTAGACAACCCAAAGTGATGAAAGGCCAAATTTTGCTTCAAAACAACGAGAGAAGAGTGGAAATTGCAACAAGATCAAGTGTACATCTGAAGTAAGATTACCTGAGTAAGAAATTATTGGAGCGGTCCATCCATTGTGAGCCTTGAAAAAGATTTTTTTCGAATTTTCATTAAGAATTTTTACTAAATTAATTCTAAGCATTTTCATGTTTTTATTTTTAAGATATTGCAAAATTTAATTTAATTTTTTGAGATTGTTCTGTTTACATCCAAGTGTAATTATCCCGGGCATTGTCGGGTACCTCTTCTAGTTTAATATATAAAAACAATTTAAAATTATGTGTCATGAATGAATATAACCAAAAATTAATGACCGTAAAAATTGGTTTTAAGGAACCTGGTTTAGTGGTACAATTATGATTCATTCGAACATTCCATTCTAAAATATAACATGTGATATATCAAACGACTTGGAATGTAATGGGATTAATGAACATAACGCAAAATCAATGGTGGTCGAAATTGTAGAGGAGAGTCATTGAATCGTAAGCGATCGTCCATAAGCCTTTCTTTGGACGGGATTGCTGTGGTCGCGTTCGCAGAAAACGATAGGCGAGCCTTCTCCTCTGTTAAGAAAATTTCGCCTGTTAAGGCGTATTCCTTTTTAATCATCCAATGAGGAAAATCGGTTTCAAAGCCGTTTAATAAAAATAAGGACCTCCAAGAAATAGTCTGTGGCAACAAGAAGATGTTAATGAGTCCGTTCCGAGTTATGGTAATATAATTACGCGAACTGCTTCAAAATTAAAAGTTGTTGTTAAATGCGATGTCGGGCCTTCGACGCTTCGAGTGGGACTATAGAGTTTCCCGTCGCTGTGAGAGCCGCGGTCGTTATAACGAATAATTGCACGCAGGAAAAGGACTAAAAGACTTTGGATACTTAATGCTAGAAATAGTTTAAACGTTATTCGATTAACAATAAGCTTAATGTAGGTTAAACTAATGGTTAGCTGAACGAGCAAAACTGGCACAGCTGCTCACGACTAATAGACAAATAAACGTAATGAACAGCGCTGCCAGTGAGATCCCGTCACTCATTCATTGTTGCCGTAAGAGGGGTCACTGTCCCTCCCCCCCTATTTTGCCCAATAAAGGAGCGACATGACGCCAACGAGCGTTGAACTTTAGGAGTACTTGTACGGGACGTGAATGGATGCAACTCATGCTACTGTTATATGCTGATTAGTTCACCAAAATAGATGCTTGTAATACGAATTACGTTTAGAGACAAGTAGCTGGATTTGCTTGGAACCACGTGGTAGTTCGATTAATTATTAATAGTTGTAATGTGCATGCGAGTCGTTATGGGCGCATAGAAAAGACAATTAGGTTTACCGAAAATGTAACTGGATGTTGTAAATTTAGAACAAGTCAAGTAAATAAAGGGTTGAGTATTCAATCACAGCAATAATAGAGTGTTAATTTCCTTATATCGGTCCCGAACCGTTAGCGATTTTCCACTCCGTGCGTAGGACTTGTAGTCTTGCGTCCGTATGTTCCACATAATGGGGGTGGGGATGCTACAAGGTTAACCTTTCGGTACTTGGTTATGACATTCCATAATAGTTTGTTAAATAATGAAAGGTGCTTTATGCTTTCAGTTTGGAGGGAACGTGTCTGTCTGTCCGTCTGTCTGTCTGTCCGTCTAAAACTCAAACTCCTCCGAGACTACGAAAGATTCTCAAAAACCCGTTTCCTTCAGTTGATGAATATTGTTCATAGCACGAAAGATTTACAAATATTACCTAAATCGGTTCATTGGTATGTGCACAAAGGGTACCTCTATTTTCCCGCCTAGCAATTTTCAATAGAAAGATATATTGAATAATATATAAAACAAATCGTTATGACGAGATCGATGCAGTTATACACTATTATTTTCGTCAGTCGATGAACATGGTACATGGCACGAACCAGTCACAAATAATATTTAAAACTGTTCAAAAGCATTTGCACAAATGGTACTTCTAAAACCCCACTTAGCAATTTTAAATGGTGAGGTATATTAAGGAATATATTAAACAAATCGAAATGAGGACATAGAAGAGGATATAAATTACTATTTTCTCCAATTCCTAAAAGAGGTTCCGGGAATGAACCATTTTGAAAATTGTTCAAATCGAAACAAGAACACGTGCTCTAATAGTATTGTTATGACACCCTCAAAAATTTTCTGTGTAGTATATAACACGACTTGGAATGAGTTGTAATGAATGTACATAACGTAAAATTATTAATATTTAAAATTGGTTTCAAGAAACCTGGATTAGTTGAACCATTCTGGTTTACTGGAACTATTATGGTTCACTTTAACTTTCAATGCTAAAATATATCATATAATATATCAAACGATTTGGAGTAACGTGCCATGACAGAATATAACGTAAAAAGAATGATAGTTCAATTTGTTTTAAAGGAACTTTCAATGCTAAAATATATCAAATGACTTGGAGCGAGGTGTCATGAATGAATATGACGTAAAAGTATTAATAATATAAATTGGTTTCATGAAAACTAGTTTAGTGGAACTATGATCGTTCATAGGAACTTTCATGCAAAAATGTGTCGTTCAATATGTCAAACGACTTGCAATGAAGTGTCATGAATAAATATAACGTAAAATTAATGATAGTCTAAATGGTTTTCAAGGAACGTGGTTTACTGGAACGAGGATGGTTCACTGTAACATTCAATGCTAAAATATGGCATGTAATATATCAAACGACTTACAATTATGTGTCATCAAAGAATATAATCTAAAATTAATGACAGTACAAATTGGTTTCAAGGAACCTGGTTTAGTGGCACAATAATGATTCATTCGAACATTCCATGCTAAAATATAACATGTAATATATCAAACGACCTGGAATGTAATGGCATTACGTAAAATTATTAGTAGTCCAAATTATTATTAGTAAAATTATTATG
>JAHWFO010074230.1:104151-164229 GCA_023313115.1 Rhysida immarginata | reverse complement strand
ACGTAAAATTATTAGTAGTCCAAATTATTATTAGTAAAATTATTATGGCATAAAGACATAACGTAAAATTATTAGTAGTCGAAATTGGTTTCAAGGAACATATTTTAGTTGAACCATATAGGTTCATTAGAACTTTCAATGCTAAGATATGCCGTGCAAAATGTCAAACGACTTAGAATGAAGTGTCATGAATGAATATAAAGTAAATAATGATAGTCGACTTTGGTTCAAAAGTACGTGATGTAATGGTATCTTTATAGCTCAATTGGAAACTAAAAATGTTAACATTGGGCTGTTTAAAATATTGTTCCGCGAATGGTTTAGATTCAACATTCGGTATTTAGTTATGACATTGCTTAATGGTTTATTAAGTAATAAAAGGTGCTTTATGCTATCCGTGTGGGGAAACGTGTCTGTCTGTCCGTCTGTAAATCACACTTCTCCGAGACTATAAAATATTTTCAAAATCTGTTTTCGTCAGTTGATGAATATTGTCCATGGCAGGAACGAGCTACATATATTATCTAATTCGGTTCATTTGAACGTGCACAAACAGTACCTCTATTTTCCCGCCTAGCAATTTACAATAGGAAGATATATTGAATAATATATATAACAATTCATATAGACGAAATAGATGCGGTTATTCATTATTATTTTCGTCTGTGGATGAACATGGTATATAGCACGAACCAATCGCAAATATTATTTAAATCTGTTCATTAAAACCTGCAAAAATGGTACTTTTAACAACTCACCTAGCAATTTTCAAGGTAGAATTATATTAAGTAAAATGTCAAACAAATCGTAATGACGAAAAAAAAGCAATTACGTTTAAATTACTAGTTTGGCCAATTCATAAATAAGGTTTCGAAAATGAACCTTTTTGAAAATGGTTCAAGTCGAAACAATGACACGTCCTCTAATAGTAATTTTATATCACCCTCAAAAATTTTAAGTGTAAAATATGCCATGTAATATATCAAAAAACTTGGAACGATGTGTCAAGAATGAATATAAAGTAAAATTGATGGTAGTCGAAATTGGTTTCAAGGAACCTGGTTTAGTTGAACCATAATGATTCATTGGAACTTTCAATGCTATAATATAGCATGTAATATATCAAACGACTTGCAGCGTGGTGTCATTAAGAAATAAAATGTAAAAATAATTCTAGCCTTATTCGGTTTCAAGGAATCTGGCTTAGAGGAACCATAATTGGTCATTGGCACATCTATGCTAAAATATGGCACGTAATATATAAAACGACATGGAATCATGTGCCATGAATGAATATAAACTAAAATTATTATTTGTCTAAATTTTTTTTAAGAAACTCGGTTTAGTGGAACCTTTCTGGATTAGTGGAACTATTATGTTTTACTGTAATTTTTAATCCTAAAATATAGCTTGGAATATATCAAACGAATAGGTATGCGGTTTTCTAATAGAATATACCGTAAATTAATGTTAGTCCAAATTGGTTTCAAGGTACCTGATATAGCGGAACCATAAAGGTTCATTGAAACTTTCATGCTAAAATGTGGCGTGTAATATGTCACACGACTAGGAATGACGTGTAATGAAAGAATATAACGTAGAATTAATGATAGTCCAAATTGGTTTCAAGGAACCTGGTTTAGTAGAACCATGATGGTTCATCTGAACTTTCATTGCTAGTATATAGCGTGTAATATATCAAACGATTTAGAGTGAGGTTTCATGATAGAATACCAACTTACTTACTTTTCAAACCCACTTATCCGTAATGTTCGCGGGGGCAGCTGCCCTGTGGAAGTTCTCCAGCGATCGCGATCTTCCTCTATCAGGCGCATGTCCTCCCTGCTAATATCTAAGCGACTCGTACCCAGATTCTCCATGTCTAGCCACCCAGTCTGAGCCGACCCTATGGCTTAGAAAATAATAACTGCCTAGGAAGACTTGTGTGCAGCATCCATATCACGCGGCTATATCAGCGCAACTGAGATCTCTCAATGCGGGGAAGTAGCGGCTTAACACCTAACTATTCCCATATTGTGCTGCTGTAAACCCCTATCTAGTAGGGCAACACCTGCCACACATCTCAGAAATCTCATTTCGGTCACTAGTACCCGCGATCGCACTCTTTCGGTCATTACCCAAGCCTCATGACCATAGGTGAGAATGGGAACAAAGATAGATTTGAAGACGGAGAGCTTGGCTTTGTTACCCAGCTCGCGTTTCGTTACCACGGATTGCCACAGTTCACTTCTGACACAGCTTGCTGCACCGATCCGAGCATCCATTTCTTTCTCCTGCTGTCCATCACTCGTGAATGCAATCCCGAGATACTTCACTTGTCTCAATGAGGCTCCCCTAACATGGAGAGCGCACTGAGCAGGCTGTCGTGAAAGGACCAGATACTCGGTTTTAGCTACCCAAGGAGGACAGGGTCGTCAGCAAAGAGCAACCTCTCCACCAGGCAGTCGCCCACACAAACACACTCATCGCCTCCACTGCCCTTGCCTATCCTGACCAAAAAGATAATGAACAAGAAAGGCGACATTACGCACCGCATTAGGAGTCCAACACCCACGGTGAACGGTCTTGAGCTAATTCCGTTTATCGGGCCATACATCTCAGAGCTTTCATACAGAGACATGATAGCAACCAGTAAGTGCCCATGCACTCCATACTCTTGCAACACTTGTCAGAGCTTCACCCGATGAACTCTGTCATATGCTTTTTCGAGATCCACAAAGCAACTGTGTAGACTTATTTTGCATAGTCCTAGGATTTCTCAAAGATGTGCCTTAGAGCAAAGATGCGATCCGTCATGCTTTAGCCTGGTCGGAAACCACACGCTCCCCCGACAGTTTGGATTCGATAATTTTCCGAGTACTCTTATCCAAACACTTAACGTACACTCTCCCAGTAATGCTGAGTAATGTAATGCCTCGATAGTTGTTGCAATCTCTCTGATCTACCTTTTTGAAGATAGGGATCACAAGTCTAGTCTGCCATGGCTTACGAGCTTATCCAGATATACAAGCAACTTGACACACTCCAGTCAGCTACATGTTACCATCTAGATTTTAGGCCTTTAGCATCTTGGACCGGATTTCATCACCACCTGCAGCTTTGCCAGTCTTCAGGGATCTAATTGCCCATTTGACTGCTGTTTCAGTGATACTACCGTGACTATTCTCTGCTCCAAGGTGCACCTCGTATGCCTCAGTTGTTGTTGTCACTAGATTGAGAAGAGATGCAAAGTATTCCTTCCACCTATGCAATACGCTCTCCTCCGATTTCAGAAGCCTCCCATCTGAACTCTTAATAGTTAGTGATAAAAGAGACTTCTTTCCACAGAGGCAGCGCTCGCTGAGCCAGAATACTTTGTTTGCCGAACCATAGTCTGCCTCCAATTTCTCCCTGAAATTTTCCAAGGCCTTGTTTTAGCTGTTGATACTGTCTGGCGTTTCAGTGTACCGCACTCGACTCGAAGTTGACTTATTTGCAAGCCATAGCAAATGGGCTTCATTCTTTGCCTTGACAGCTTCTTGCACTTCACCGTTCCACAACACAGTCCTTTTTTCACCACCCTGTGCTACACTAAGCCGCTTACGACCACAGCACAATGCAGCCGAAGTAATCACAGCAGTTTTAAACATCTGCCTCTCCTCCTTAACAGTACCACGATCACTGGGTAGTTCTTTGAAACTTGAAAATATGTTATCTGCAAGGGTCTTCCTCACAGTTCTATCCTCTAATGCCTCCCAATTGATGCGCCAAGTTTGTATGAACCTAATATTTCGCTTGGTTGGCATAAATTCAGAGAACCGCAAAGTGCAGACATCAAGGTGGTAATCAGTTGACAGTTCTGGCCCTCCACTCACACGAGTATCCAATAATGATCGAAATAAGTCGGCTGAAACAATTACAAAATCAATCAGTGACTTCTGGTACATTGCATCCCAGTACCAAGTATACTTTTGGACATCCTTATGCTGGAAGAAGGTGTTTGTGATGGAAAGTCCATTGTTGCAACTGAGATCCAACAAGCACCTCCTATTCGCATTTAAATCGGGGTCACCATTCCTCCCAATCACTCCCTTCCACGTTTGTTCATCAGACCCTGCATGTGCATTGAAGTCGCCCATCAGGAGGACAGAATCTGCACTCCTTCTCCTGCAAAGAGCAGCAACAACTTCATCTAGAAAAAGTGGGTACTCTGTGACTGCATTCAGTGCATATGCAACGAATAAAGAGAGAGACCGTTTCCCTATCTGAAGCCTCATGGGACACAGTCTTCCACCTAAGGGGGTCCAATCTGCAACATACTCTGCCAGCCAGGGACTTACGAGTACGCCCACTCCCGTCTGGGCAGTCATGTTAGGGTCGACACTAGAGTTGAAAAGCTTCCACCGTCATTCTAAGTCCACAGTTTTAGAGCCTGGACGTTTTGTAACAGTAATACCTATGATATCCAGTCGATTCCGTTTGGCTTCCTCCACTAACTCTGATTCCTTTTCTGTCATGGAGAATACGTTCCAATTGCCAATTGACAGCACCCGATCCCGTTGTCGCTTTACCCGTTTCTCCTCCTTAGTAAAGGCATGCGCCGCCCCTGACCGTTTCCCCAAGCGATAGCGAGTACACTTGTGGGGCTTCTCGGAGGCATTACTCCGAGATAACAGCTGGGACACTGTCGACTATTTTTCGAATAAAAGCCTCTTCCTAACTCCCGAACGCTTGTGACTTCAACCTGCGCAACAGACGATGAAGTATGAATTCTCTCATTCGTCGACATCATGAGATATATGTTTGTTGGATAATCTTTGTCTCATTTCTCAACCATGACTTTTCTGGTAAGAATGACCCTAAAGGAGGATAGCAGGCATAGCTCACAGAATCCCTGAACCACACAAACCTCTGACCCATGGAAAAGGGGCGTTCACCCGGGTGGCCGAGAGAAGTAGGGCATAGGCTTTCTAGTTCTCGATGGCTCCTGGTTGTGGGTTCGAATACCGCCGTGGGCATGGATGTTTGTATTTGTCCCGAGATGTGTACAGATAAAACTTGTGTAAAAGTCGCAGAATGACCTTAATAATCGACGCCAAAAATTATAATAAAATTTAATCATGAAAAATATACAGTAAAATTATTGATAGACCAAATTTGTCTCGAGGAAGCAGGTTTAGTGGAACCATTCAGGTTTAATAGAACCGTTATGGTTCATTAGAACTTACCAAGCTAAAATATAGCATGTAATATAACAAATGACTTTGAATGATATGGCAGGAATGAACATAACATAAAACAATTGATAGTCAAAATTGGTTTCAAGGAACCCGCGGTTTAGTGGAACTATACTTCTTTAGAGGAACCATTATGGTTCACTGGAACTTTCAATGCTAAAATATTGCATATAATATATCAAACGATTTGAAGAAAAGTGCCATGAGTGATTATTTCGTAAAATTAATGATAGTCGAAATTGGTTTCAAGGAACCTGGTTTAGTGGAATTAAGATGGTTCTTTGTAACATTCAATGCTAAAATATGGCACGTAATATATCAAACAACTGGGAATCACGTGTCATAAATGAATATAACGTATATTAATGATAGTCCAAATGGGTTTCAAGGAACCGGGTTTAGTGGAACCATGATAGTTTATCTGAAATTTCATTGCTAGTATATGGCATGTAATATATCAAATGGTTTAGAATGATGTGTCATGATTGAATATACAGTAAGTAATTGATAGACCAAATTTGTCTCTAGGCAACAGGTTTAGTGGAATCTTTATAGTACAATGATATGTCAATGCTAAATTATGGCATGTAATATATAAAAATACTTGGAATGATGTGGCATGAATGAACATAACGTAAAATTAATAGTAGACCAAATTTGTCTCAAGGAAGCTGGTTTAGTGGAACCATTCAGGTTTAATAGAACCGTTATGTTTCATTGGAACTTACGAAGCTAAAATATAGCATGTAATATAACAAATGACTTTGAATGATATGGCAGGAATGAACAGTAACATAATACAATTGGTAGTCGAAATTGGTTTCAAGGAACCTGGTATAATGGAAACTCTATGTTTCATTGATCCATGATGGGTTATTGGAACTTTCAATGCTAATATATAACATGTAATATATCAAACGCATTGGAATGATATGGCATGAATGAATATAAGGTAAAATAACTGGTAGTCGAAATTGGTTTCTAGGAACCTAGTTTAGTGGAACCACTATGGTTCATTGGAACTTTCAATGCTAAAATATAGCATGTAATATGTAAAAGGACTTGAATAATGTGCCTTCAATGAATATTCAGTAAAATTAATGATAGTCCAAATTGGATTCATTGAACCTGCGGTTTAGTGGAACCATTCTTCTTTGGTGGAACTATTACGTTTCACTAGAACTTTCACTAGAAATTATTAATAGTCTAAACTGGTTTCTTGAAAACTGGTTTAGTGGAACTATGATCGTTCATAGGTACTTTCGTGCAAAATTGCGGCGTTCAATATGTCAAACGACTTGCAATGAAGTGTCATGAATAAATATAACGTTAAATTAATGATAGTCCAAGTTGGTTTCAAGGAACCTGGTTTAGTGGAACCATGATGGCTCATTGTAACTTTCAATGCTAACATATAGCAGGTAATATACCAAAAGATTTGGAATGACGTGTCATACTTGAATATAGTGTAAATTAATGATAGTCTAAATGAGTTTCAAGGAACGTGGTTTAGTGGAACGAAGATGGTTCACTGTAACTTTCAATGCTAAAATATGGCATGAAATACATCAAACGACTTGGAATGATACGCCATGAAAGAATATAACGTAAAATAATGATAGTCGACATTGGTTCAAAGGTACGTGTTTTAATTGTATCTTTATGACCCAATTGGAAAATAACAATGTTAACATAAGGCTTTTTTAAATATAGTTACGCGAATTGTTTAGATTAATCTTTCGTTAGTTTGTTATGACATTCTTTAATAGTTCATTAAGTAATGAAATGTGCATTATGCTATCAGGGTGGGGAAACGTGTCTGTCTGTTCGTGTGTCTGTCTTTCCGTCTGTAACTCAAACACCTCCGAGACTATAAAGGAAATTCAAAATTTTTCTTCGCCAGTAGAAGAACGTTCTTCATGGCACGTAATACTTACAAATAATATCTAAATTGGTTTATTGCCAACGGCACAAATGGTACCTCTATTTTCCCGCCTAGCAATTTTTAGAGGAAGATATATTGAATAATATAAAAAACAATTCGTAATGACGAGATAGATGCGGTTATTCATTATTATATTCGTCAGTCCATGAACATGGTACATGGCACGAACCATTTACAAATAATATCTAAATCGGTTTATTGGCACGTGCAGAAATGGTACCTCTATTTTTCCGCCCAGTAATTTTCAATGGAGAGATATATTAAGTAATTTATAAAACAAATCGAAATGACCAGATAAAAGTGGATATAAATTCTCGCCAATTCATAAATAAGGTTCTGGGATGGACAATTTTGAAAATGGATCAAATCGAAACAATGACACTTGATCTAGTAGTACAGTTATGACACCCTCAAAAATTTTCAGTGCTAAAATATGGCATTTAATATATCAAACAACTTGGAATGTTGTGTCAAGAATGAATATAAACTAAAATTGATGGTAGTCGAAATTGGTTTGGAGGAACCTGGTTTAGTAGAACGAGGATGGTTTATCTGGACTTTCATTACTAAAATATGACATATAATATATCAAACGATTTGGAAAGAAGTGTCTTCAATGAATATATCCTAAAATTATTGATAGACCAAATTTATCTCAAAGAACCTGGTTTTTTTGGAACCTTTAAGGTTAAGTGGTACTGTTATGGTTCATTGGAACTTACCATGCTAAAATATTGCATATAATATATCAAAGGTTTTAGTGTGATGTGTAATCTAATAAATATATCGTATAATTAATGATATTCCAAGTTGGTTTCAAGGAAGGTGGTTTAGTACAACCATGACGGTTCATTGTAACTTTCAATGTTAAAATATGGCATGTATTAGATCAAACGACTTACAATTATGTGTCATGAATGAATATAACCTAAAATCAATGATAGTACAAATTGGTTTCAAGGAACCTGGTTTAGCTGCTCAATTATGATTCATTCAAATATTCCATGCTAAAATATAGCATGTAATATATCAAACGACTTGGAATGTAATGGCATAATGAACATTACGTAAAATTATTGGTAGTCGAAATTGGTTTCAAGGAACATATTTTTATTGAAACATATATGTTCATTGGAACTTTCAATGCTAGGATATGCCGTGTAAAATGTTAAACGACTAGGTATGAGGTGTCATGAAGGAATAAAAAGTAAATAATTGATAGTCCAACTTGGTTTCATGGAACCTGGTTTAGTGGAACCATGATGGTTCATTGGAATTTCAATGCCAAAATACGGCATGTAATATAGCTAACGACTTGGAATGATATGGTATAAATGAAAATAACGTAAAATAATGAGAGTCGACATTGATTCAAAGGTACGTGATGTAATGGTATGTTTATTGCTCAATTGAAAACTAACAATGTTAATATAAGGCTTCTTAAAATATAGTTCCGCAAAGGGTTTAGATTGTACTGTTCAGTTTGTTTGAGGTTACGTTTTATTTGTCTTATGATTTTAAGTGCGTTGAGTATTAGTGAATTCGTTGTTTTGTCTTGATACTGTCGTCTATAATAAATTTTCGTCGTTTAATAAGAGTGTTTGTTTGTAATTTATTATGTTTCGTTTCGACTGTTTATTTATTATTGTAGTAGAGAGGGATTGAATCGTAAGCGATCGTCCATAAGCCTTCGCAATCTTGGTACGGGATTGTTGTGGTAGCGTTCGCGGAAAACGATGTGCAAGCCTTCTCCTCTGCTAAGAAAATTTCGCCTGTTAAGGCGTATTCCTTTTTTAAGATCCATTGAGGGAAGTAGGTTTGAAAGCCTTTTTTAAAAACAATTTGGACCTTCAAAGAATAGTCTGCGGCAATGGGAAGATGTCTGGTGAGTCCGTTTCGTGTTATGGTAATATAACTACGCGAACTGCGTCAAAATTAAAAATTGTTGTTAAATGCGATTTTGGGCCTTCGACGCTTCGAGTGGGACTATAGAGTTTCCCGTCGCTGTGAGACCCGCGGTCGTTATAACGAAAATTTGCACGCAGGAAAAGGACTAAAAGACTTTGGATTCTTAATGCTAGAAATAGTTTAAACGTTATTCGATTAACAATAAGCTTAATATAGGTTAAACTAAAGGTTAGCTGAACGAGCAAAACTTGCACACCTGCTCACGAATAATAGACAAATAAACGTAATGAACAGCGCTGCCAGTGAGATCCCGTCACTCATTCATTGTTGCCGTAAGAGAGGTCACTGTCCCTCCCCCCCTGTTTTGCTCAATAAAGGAGCGACATGACGCCAACGAGCGTTGAACTTTAGGAATACTTGTACGGGACGTGAATGGATGCAACTCATGCTACTGTTACATGCTGATTAGTTCACCAAAATAGATGCTTGTAATTCGAATTATGTTTAGAGACAAGTTGCTGGATTTGCTTGGAACCACGTGGTAGTTGGATTAACTATTAATAGTTGTAATGTGCATGCGAGTCGTTATGGGCGCATAGAAAAGACAATTAGGTTTACCGAAAATGTAACTGGATGTTGTAAATTTAAAATAAGTCAAGTGAATAAAGGGTTGAGTATTCAATCACAGCAATAGTGGAGTTTTAATTTCCTTGTATCGCTCCCGAACCCTTAGCGATTTTCCACTCCGTGCGTAGTACTTGTAGTCTTACGTCCGTAGGTTCCACGTAATGCGGGTGGGGATGCTACAAGATTAACCTTTCGTACATGGTTATGACATTCCCTAATGGTTTATTAAATAATGAAAGGTGCTTTATGCTTTCAGTTTGTGGGAAACGTGTTTGTCTGTCCGTCTGTCTGTCGGTCCGTCTATAACTCAAACTCCTCTGAGATATGAAAGACTCTCAAAAACCCGTTTTCTTCAGTCGATGAATATTGTTCATAGCACGAAAGATTTACAAATATTATCTAAATCGGTTCATTTGTAAGTGCACAAATAGTACCTCTAAAACCCGACCTAGCAATTTTAAATGGAGAGGTATATTAAGGAATATATTGAACAAATCGAAATGACGAGATAGGAGAGGATATAAATTACTATTTTCTCCAATTCCTAAAAGAGGTTCCTGGAATGAACCATTTTGAAAATGGTTCAAACCGAAACAAGAACACGTGCTCTAATAGTATTGTTATGACACCCTCAAAAATTTTCGGTGTAGTATATAAAATGACAAGGATTGAGTTGTAATGAATGTACATAACGTAGAATTAATTATTTTCAAAATTGGTTTCAAGGAACCTGGATTAGTTGAACCATAATGGTTCATTGGAACTTAGGTTGCTAATATACAGCATGAATGAGTATGGCATAAAATTATTAAGTCTAAATTGGTTTCAAGGAACCCGGTTTAGTGGAACCATTCTGGTTTACTGGAACTATTATGGTTCACTGTAACTTTCAATGCTAAAAAATGGCATACAATATTTCAAACGATTTGGAGTAACGTGCCATGGGAGAATATAACGTAAAATAAATGATAGTTCAAATTGGTTTCAAGGAACTTTCATGCTAAAATATACTGTGTATTATATGAAATGACTTGGTGCGAGGTGTCATGAATGAATATAACGTAAAATTAATGATAGTCTAAATGGGTTTCAAGGAACGTGGTTTACTGGAACGAGGATGGTTCACTGTAACTTTCAATGCTAAAATATGGCATGTAATATATCAAACGACTTACAATTATGTGTCATAAAAGAATATAATCTAAAATTAATGAGTGTACAAATTGGTTTCAAGGAACATGGTTTAGTGGCACAATTATGATTCATTCGAACATTCCATGCTAAAATATAACATGTAATATATCAAACGACTTGGAATGTAATGGCATAATGATCATAACGTAAAATTATTAGGAGTCGAAATTGGTTTCAAGGAACATATTTTAGTTGAACCATATATGTTCATTAGAACTTTCAATGCAAAGATATGCCGTGCAAAATGTCAAACGACTTAGAATGAAGTGTCATGAATGAATATAAAGTAAATAATGATAGTCGACTTTGGTTCAAAAGTACGTGATGTAATGGTATCTTTATAGCTCAATTGGAAACTAACAATGTTAACAGAGGGCTGTTTAAAAAATAGTTCCGCGAATGGTTTAGATTCATCATTCGGTATTTAGTTATGACATTTCTTAATGGTTTATTAAGTAATAAAAGGTGCTTTATGCTAGCCGTGTGGGGAATCGTGTCTGTCTGTCCGTCTGTAATTCACATTTCTCCAAGACTATGAAATATTTTCAAAATCTGTTTTCGTCAGTTGATGAAAATTGTTCATAGCAGGATCGAGCTACATATATTATCTAAATCGGTTTATTGGCACGTGCACAAATGGCACCTCTATTTTCCCGCAATAGGAAGATATAATGAATAATATATATAACAAATCATATGTACGAAATAGATGCGGTTATTCAATATTATTTTCGTCTCTGGATGAACATGGTATATGGCACGAACCAATAACAAATATTTTTTTAATTTAAAACTCAAAAATTTTCAGGGCTAAAATATGGAATGCCGTATATCAACGACTGGGAATGACGTGTCATCTATATATATATTTTGGTATGTCCGTCAGTCTGTCAGTCAGTCAGTCTGTCTGTCATGAATGGAAAATACGCACTTTTCATTGGCAAGTGAAACAAGTGACGCGAGTGACGCAACAAAAGTAAGTGATGCAACAAAGTAAATGACGCAGCAAAGTAAACAATTAAAAATCTCTTTTCTTTTTAACAATAATAATATAACACATAAAACAGTGTTGATTAATATTAATTAAACTGCTTTATCACGCAATGTCTTAAATTAAACTGCTTTATCACGAATTTCGTTAAAATTTTCAAAGTTTTAAATTCGGAGTTTTCATTGGCTCTTCAGACCAGTGACCAATAATAAGTCGTTAATAATACTACTTCAATTCTACGTGTGGGAGATTCGAAAAATAGCTCAATAACTGTTTGATGCATGTAATAACTAATTCTAAATGAATATCTATTAATAATGGTTCTTAATGAACAGGGTTATGGCGCCGACGAAGCGAAAATTTCAAACAATCGCGGAGCCTCCGCCTCGGAGGTCGAAGAAGCCTTTGCGAGTCCAACGGAGTATGAAAGCCGACAGGACCGAAAAAGGCGTTCGGTTACGCGTCAAAGGGGCCGACATAAAGCGCGTGTACGCAATGCAGCTGCTCAAGTCGGAAGATGAACATGTTTCGGATTGTCAACGCAATTTGCTTCAACAACGAAGCAGCAAAGCCCAGATACACGAAGCTGTTGCAAATATCGAAGATATCCAGCCTTGAACTTGATTGGCCACTTGGCTGCTGTATGTTCTCACTGGAAAAAGTGCCGGCGACTGTTCGATTGGAAGGCAAAATTGCCCTGGCAACGGCAACGAGTGGAATTGCAGCACTTCAATTAATGGTCGGGCGAACGGCACATTCAATGTTCAAGCTAGACCTGATCTAAATGTAACTTTTTCTGTAATACTCCCATTCAATTGCAGCATGCAGAATTGCTATGTAAAGGCAGATTCTGGGCAGATTTAGAAATTACTAAATATATTTCTTTTCGTATAATCTATGGGTGTTTAACATTGCTTATTGCCTCTGCTCGGTTGCACCGGGCACAACCAACGCCTCCTACATGTATAAAGAAAGCCTCCGCACTGAAACGTCATACATTGTTACATCATCATACTTCGTCCTTTGTTAACCGCATTTCTACCAATAATAAGCTCTAAATTTGGTCGACTTATGATGATGTAACAATTTATGACGTTTCAGTGCCGAGGCTTTCTTTATAATAAAAAAATCACTTACATTTTTGCAATGATGCTATTTTGGCGCGTTGGTTACATGGCGCGTTTCGACAACCTTGCTATTGTGGGTCCGAATCCTTCAGAATACACTTTTTAAACAGAAACAACTTTGTTTCCCGTCTTGGTTTTGCCTTGACAAGCTCGGCGAAGACGGGAAGGTGCGATTTTTTTTATACCATATGTTTCAAAAGTTCCCGATCGTAGAAGATGACTTTCCCTGCATGCCGTACTGTTGTGCAAGTATACTAAGGGCTGGTAGACAGGAGCCAATGTCTCTCAACCTCTTTTTTTCAATTAATAGGTGCTCCCAGTCGTTACGAATCCCGCTCTTTATTTTACATAAATGCAAATACGCGAATATGAGAGTGAAATAAAAGGTTAAAGTAAAAAATAGAAATTTTATTTATAAAACCTACGGTATACGGTATTAAGCTTATACCGGTACAGTAACAGTTTAAAAAGCGTGTATTGAGTGAAAGCAAACAAATAAAATACAGTATGCAAGAACCATAAGAGATGGTTCTCCTTTGGTGTAACCTACATGTTCCGTTCCTTTGGGAATGTAAAAATAAAATAAATACATTTGAGAAACTTTTCCACTATGTAAAACTGATTTTATGTAATTTATTTCAGCACATGGTTTATTTTAGTTGTTGGCCAAACATTACTGCTGCTGTCATAGGTTAGGCTTTCCCTACATACAGAAGAGGCAGTTCGGGAACTTTTGAAACACACGGTATATGTCCGTCTTCACCGAGCTTCAACATTTACGTGACGAATTTGAAGATCGTAAGCATAAGACGGGTGGTTTGAGCATTGTTTTTCGACGGCACAGAAATATGCCACCCTTGCGTTCCGTACGGAAACATAAGCACGTAGTGCAGAGGATCAAATCAAGGGTGATTTTCTAAAAACCGACGAACTCTACTTTCTGAGCGCTGGCGCAAAATAGTATCACGATATGCACTGATTCCCTGCCAGATAAAAAAACACAACAACGTCCGAAGTTGTCGGTAAATTGTAGAATCGACGGTCATTACGTTGAATGTTTTGAGTATTAAACAATACACCAGACAATTCCGAATAATCATGTTCAATACAAGCTACAATACTCAGCGGGGATAACGCAGGCAATTCGTTTTAATACCAAGAATACCGTTACACACGACTGATCATTTTGTAGTTCAAATGTCGACGATCTTCCGTTCTCCCATCTTATGCAATGACAATTAACAAGTCCCGGGATCAAACCTTAAACAACATTGGTATATACCTAGAGTAGATAGATACTGATAGACCGCCTTCGTTTTGCCTTGAAAAGCTCGGCGTAGACGGGCATCTCAGCTAGTTAATGAATATAACGTAAATTATTGATAGTCCAATATGGTTTCAAGGAACCTGGTTCAGTCGAACTTTTCAGATTAAGTAGAACTGTTATGGTTCATTGTAACTTTCAATGGTAAGATGTGACGTTTTAAATTTTAAACGACTTGGAATAAAGTGTCATAAATGAATATAAAGTAAATAGTTGATAGTCCAACTTGGTTTCAAGAAACCTGGTTCAGTGGAACCATTATGGTTCTTTGGAATTTCAATGCCAAAATACGGAATGTAATATAATTAACGACTTGGAATGATATGGTATAAATGAAAATAACGTAAAATAATAAGAGTCGACATTGATTCAAAGGTTCGTGATGTAATAGTATGTTTATTGCTCAATTGGAAACTAACAATGCTAACATAGGGCTTTTTATAATGTAGTTCCGCGAATGGTTTAGATTAACCTTTCGGTATTTGATTATGACATTCCCTAAAATTTTATTAAATAATGAAAGGTGCTTTATGCTTTCAGTTTGGGGGTAACGTGTCTGTCTGTCCGTCTGTCTGTCTGTCCGTCTGTAACTCAAACTCCTCCGAGACTATGAAAGATTTTCAAAAACCGGTTTTCGTCAGTCGATGAATATTGTTCATGGCAAAAATATTATCTAAATCGGTTCATTGGCACGTGCACAAAGGGTTCCTCTATTTTCCCGTCGAGCAATTTTCTATAAGAAGATATATAGAATAATATATATAACATATCGTAATGACGAGATCGATGCAGTTATACATTATTATTTTCGTCAGTCGATGAACATGGTACATGACACGAACCAATCAAAAATATTATTTAAATCTGTTCAATAGCACGTGCACATATGGTACCTCTAAAACCCTACCTAGCAATTTAAAATAGAGAGATATATTGAGGAATATATCAAACAAATCGAAATGACGAGATTGAAGAGAATATAAATTACTATTTTGGCCAATTCCTAGAAGAGGTTCAGGGAATAAACCATTTTGAATATGGTTCAAATCGAAACAATAACACGTTCTTTAATTGTACTGTTATGACACCCTCAAAAATTTTCAGTATAATATTTAAAACGACTTGGAATGAGTCGTAATGAATGAATATAACGTAAAATAATAATATTCATAACTGGTTTTAAGGAACCCGGTTTAGTGGAACCATTCTAGTTTACTGGAACTATTATAGTTCTCTGTAACTTTCAATGCTGAAAAATAGCATGGACTATATCAAACGACTTGGAATGAGTTGTCTTCAATGAATATATCGTAAAATACATGATAGTCTAAGTTGGTTTTAAGGAACCTGGTTTAGTAGAACCATGATGGTTCATTGCAACTTTCTGTGCTAAAATGTGACGTATAATATGTCAAACGATTTGCAATGACGTGTCATAATTGAATATATCGTAATTTAATTATAGTCCAAATTGGTTTCATAGAACCTTGTTTAGTAGAACTATGATGGTTTATCCGAACTTTTATTGCTAAAATATGACATAAAATATATCAAACGAATTGGAATGAGGTGTCATGAATGAATATATCGTAAAATAATGATAGATCAAATTGGTTTCAAGGAACGTGGTTTAGTGGAACCATGATGGTTAATTGTAACTTTGAATGCTAAAACATAGCAAGTAATATATCAAACGACATATAATTATGTGTCATGAATGAATATAACCTAAAATTAATGACAGTACAAATTGGTTTCTAAGGAACCTGGCTTAGTGGCACAATTAGGATTCATTCGAACATTCCATGCTAAAAATTAGAATGTAATATATCAAACGGCTTGGTATGTAATGGCATTAATGAACATAACGTAAAATTAATGGTAGTTGAAACTGGTTTCAACAAACATATTTTAGTTGAACCATATAGGTTTATTGGAACTTTCAGTGCTAAGATATGGCCTGTAAAATGTCAAACGACTTAGAATGAAGTTTAATGAATGAATATAACTTTAAATTAATGATATTCTAAATTTGTCTCAAGGAACCTTGTTTAGTGGAACCATTATGGTTCATTAGAATTTCAATGCTAAAAATTTCTGTGTAATATATAAAACGACTTGGAATCATGTGGCATGAAAGAATATGACGTAAAATAATGGTTCAAACGTACGTGATGTATTTGTATCTTTATAGCTTAATTGGAAACTAAAAATGTTAACATAGGGCTGTTTAAAATACTGTTCCGCGAATGGTTTAGATTACCCTTTCGTTACTTGGTTATGACATTGCTTAACGGTTTATTAAGTAATAAAAAATGCTTTATGCTATCCGTGTGGGGAAACGTGTCTATCTGTTCGTCTATCACTCAAACTCCTCCGAGACTATGAAATATTTTCAAAATCTGTTTTCGTCAGTCGATGAATATTGTCCATGGCAGGAACGAGTTACATATATTATCTAAATCTGTTATTAGGCACGTGCACAAATGGTACCTCTCCTTTCCCGCCCAGCAATTTTTAACAGGAACTTATATTCAATAATATAGAAAACAAATGGTAATGACGAGATAGATGCGGTTACTCATTATTATTTTCTTCAGTCGATGAACATTGTATATCGCACGAAACAATTACAAATAATATTTAAATCTGTTCATTAAACCTGCACAAATGGTACCTTTAACACCCCACCTAGCAATTTTCAATACAGAAATATATTAAGTAATATGTCAAAGAAATCGTATTGACGAAAAAGAAGCGGGTTTAAATTACTAGTTTCTCCAATTCATAAATAAGGTTTCGAGAATTAACCTTTTTGAAAAATGTTCAATTCGAAACAATGACACGTGTTCAAATAGTACTGTAATGACACCCTCAAAAAGTTCAGTGCTAAAATATGGTATGTTATATATCAAACAACTTGGAATGATGTGTAAAGAATGAATATAAAGTAAAATTGATGGTAGTCGAAATTGATTTAAAGGAACCTGAGTTAGTGGAACCATAATGGTTTATTGGAACTTTCAATGCTAAACTATGGCGTGCAATTTGTCAAACGATATGGAATGATGTGTCATAAACAAATATAATGTAAAATTAATGATAGTCCAAATTGGTTTTAAGGACCCATTCTTCTTTAAAGGAACCATTATGGTTTACTGGAATTTTCAATGCTAAAATATGGCATATAATATTTCAAACGATTTTGAGTAAGGTGCCATGAGTGAATATAACGTAAAATAATGATAGTACAAATTGGTTTCAAGGAATATGGTTTAGTGGAACCATGATCTTTCATTGGAACTTTCAATGCTAAAATATAGCATGCAATATAATTAACGACTTGGAATGATATAGTATGAATGAAAATAACGTAAAATTAATAATGACGAGACCGAAGCGGATATAAATTTCTATTTCCGCCAATTCATAAAAAAGGACGGATACAGAAGGGATCATCATACTGTGCTTATTTACAATGTGTGTAGTGGCCTTACAGTATAAGAGATGGACAATAGAATTACCAACTAGTTTCGCCATTTATTCCCGGCTTTGTCAAGGTACACAACAAGAGGCTCGCAGGCCTTATATACAGAAAAATGGTACAGATGGACCAATGAGCGTAAAAATATGATACATAGGAAATGGCCAATAAGAGAAACAAGCGAGATAAGCATAAAAATTAAAATATAAAACTATAGGAAAAGACAAAAGTGATGCGACAAAAAACGCGGACCGTAAAAAGAACATATCTGGTTGTTAACAGGGGAGATTGACCAAAATAAAATAGGAAAGAGAGAATGACAAAATAAAACCAGTTTACAGTAAATCAGAATGAGGATTAAATATAGTAAATATGTCGAAGTCGGTCTGGCCGTTGAGTAATCGGTCGGGATTGGTCTTCTTGGCCTTGTAGATTTTGATAGCTTCGAGGGTGGTAGTTTTGGAAGGATTGTGGCATATGTGTAAGACGGACATCACTTCATCTTGCGTGCTAAGGGGGTGTCCGTTTCTCCTTAGGTGGTTTGCATAGTGTGACCGTTTGTCATTCTTGGTGTAAGACTTAGCATGTTCTTTAAAACGTACTGTGAAAGTACGGGAGGATAAACCGATGTAATATTTGTCGCACAATGTACAATCGAGGCGGTAGACTCCTGGTTGTGCGAGCTTATCGTAAACGACGGCGGATGAGGGGTTCAGTGTGCGGGTGTACACGGTTCTTCTCCCCTCCCTACACCCGATGTTATCGACCTTCTATCTATCCTTTCTGTTATCTCTTCCCAAAATTACTTTACTTATAATAACTCCTTCTATACCCAACCGACCGGATTAGGTATGGGCTTTCCTCTTAGCAGTTTCCTCTCTGAAGTCTATTTACAACATTTAGTACTAACTTTTGTTACCCCCCTCCTTAACAATACCACTATCATAGCCTACTTCCGTTATGTCGACGACATTCTCATACTCTTCGATTCCCGTTCTACTTCCCCTCCTGCCATAGCTGACACCTTTAATTCTTTCTCTACCCACATTCAGTTTACCTTCGAAATCGAGTCTAACAGATCCCTCCCTTACCTGGACATACTCATCACTAACGACGTCCCTTCCAACTGCCTCACCTTCTCCGTTTACCGCAAGCCTACTACATCCTCTAACCTTATCCATCGTTCCTCTTCACACCCCCCGATACACAAACTAGCATCCCTACGTTACCTAATCGACCGTGCTTTGAAGCTCCCCCTCAACCCCTCCGCCCGCTCGTCCGAACTACGCATCATCCGCTCCCTTGCCCATAGGAATGGGTATTCCAACTCCTCCTTTTCCCGTTTCCTCCACCGCCGGCAACACGCCATCTCCAATCCCACCTCCCCTGATGCACCCTAGTCCAAGAATTGGGTCTCCTTAATGTACATAGGTCCCCATTTCTCCCAACTCTCCGGTTTTCTATCTTCCCTCGGACTACGAGTATCCTTACGCTCCCCCCTCTCGTCCACCCGCACACTGAACCCCTCATCTGCCGTCGTTTACGATAAACTCGCACAACCAGGAGTCTACCGCCTCTATTGTACATTGTGCGACAAATATTACATCGGTTTATCCTCCCGTACTTTCACAGTACGTTTTAAAGAACATGCCAAGTCTTACGCCAAGAATGACAAACGGTCACACTATGCTAACCACCTAAGGAGAACCGGACACCCCCTTAGCACGCAAGATGAAGTGATGTCCGTCTTACACATATGCCACAATCCTTCCAAAACTACCACCCTCGAAGCTATCAAAATCTACAAGGCCAAGAAGACCAATCCCGACCGATTACTCAACGGCCAGACCGACTTCGACATATTTACTATATTTAATCCTCATTCTGATTTACTGTAAACTGGTTTTATTTTGTCATTCTCTCTTTCCTATTTTATTTTGGTCAATCTCCCCTGTTAACAACCAGATATGTTCTTTTTACGGTCCGCGTTTTTTGTCGCATCACTTTTGTCTTTTCCTATAGTTTTATATTTTAATTTTTATGCTTATCTCGCTTGTTTCTCTTATTGGCCATTTCCTATGTATCATATTTTTACGCTCATTGGTCCATCTGTACCATTCTTGTGTATATAAGGCCTGCGAGCCTCTTGTTGTGTACCTTGACAAAGCCGGGAATAAATGGCGAAACTAGTTGGTAATTCTATTGTCCATCTCTTATACTGTAAGGCCACTACACACATCATAAAAAAGGTTCTGGGAAAGAACCATTTTGAAAATGGTTAAAATCGAAACAATGACACGTGCTCTAATAGTACTGTTAAATCACCCTTAAAAATTTTAAGTGTAAAATATGCCATGTAATATATCAAACAACTTGGAATGATGTGCCAAGAATGAATATAATGTAGAATTAATGATAGTCCAAATTGGTTTCAAGGAACCATTCTTCTTTAGAGGAACCATTATTGTTTACTGGAACTTTCAATGCTAAAATATAGCATGTAATATATCAAACGACTTGCAGCGGGGTGTCATGAAGAAATATAATGTAAAATAATGATAGTCTTAATTGATTTCAAGGAATCTGGCTTAGTGGAACCATTATTCTCCATTGGTACATCCATGCTAAAATATGGCATGTAATATATAAAACAACTTGGAATGATGTGCCATGAATGAATATGAACTAAAATTATTAATCGTCTAAATTTGTTTCAAACAACTCGGTTTAGTGGAACCTTTCTGGTTTAGTGGAACTAATATGGTTTACTGTAACTTTCAATCCTAAAATATAGCATGGAATATATCAAACGACTAGGAATGCGGTTTTCTAAATGAATATACCGCAAATAATTGAGAGTCCAAATTGGTTTCAAGGAACCTGGTTTAGTAGAACCATGATGATTCATCTGAACCATATTATATACATATGGCATGTAATATATGAAACGATTTAGAATCATGTGTCATGAAAGAATACCTACTTACTTACTTTTCAAACCCCCTTATCCGTAAGGTTTGCGGGGGCAGCAGCCCTGTGGAAGTTCTCCAGCGATCGCGATCTTCCGCTATCAGGTGCAGGTCCTCCCTGCTAATATCCAAGCGACTGGAACCTAGATTCTCCACGTAGTCTAGCCACCTGGTCTGGGCCGACCCCATGGTCTCATACCAACCGGCTTGGAAAATAATTACTGCCTAGGAAGACTTTTGTGCGGCATCCATATCACGCAGCCATATCAGCGCAACTGAGATCTCTCTATGCGGGGAAGTAGCGGCTGAACACCTAAAGATTCTCATATTGTGCTGCTGTAAACCCCTATCTAAAAGGGCAACACTTGCCCCACTTCTCAGAAATCTCATTTTGGCCACTTGTACCCGGGATCGCACCCTTTCGGTCATTACCCAACACTCATGACCATATGTGAGAATAGGAACAAAGATAGAGTTGAAGACGGAGAGCTTGGCTTTGTTACCCAGCTCGCGTTTCGTTACCACGGATTGCCACAGTTCACGTCTGACACAGCTTGCTGCACCGATGCGAGCATCCATTTCTTTCTCCTGCTGTCTATCACTCGTGAATGCAATCCCGAGATACTTCACTTGTCTCAATTAGGCTCCCCTAACATGGAGAGCGCACTGAGCAGGCTGCCGTGGAAGGAACAGATCCTCGGTTTTAGCCACCCAAGGAGGACACGGTCGTCAGCAAAGAGCAACCTCTCCACCTGGCAATCGCCCACACAAACACACTCATCGCCTCTACTGCCCTTGTCTTTCCAGTCCATAAAGATAATGAACAAGAAAGGCGACATTACGCAACCGTGGCAGAGTCAAACACCCACGGTGAACGGTCTTGACTTAATTTCGTTTATCCGGACACACATCTCAGAGCTTTCATACAGAGACATGATAGCAACCAGTAATTGCCCATGCACTCCATACTCTTGAAACACTTGCAAGAGCTTCACCCAATGAACTCTGTCATATGCTTTTTCGAGGTCCACAAAGCAAGTGTGTAGACTTATTTTGCATAGTCCCAGGAATTCTCAACCATTTGCCTTAGAGCAAAGATGCGATCCGTCATACTTCGGCCAGGTCAGAAACCACACTGCTCCCCCGACAGATTGGAGTCGATAATTTCCCGAGTACCCTTATGCAGACACTTAACGTACACTCTCCCAGTAATGCTGAGTAATGAGATGCCTCGATAGTTGTTGCAATCTCTCTGATCTCCCTTTTTGAAGATAGGGATCACAAGTCCTGTCTGCCATTGCTTACGAGCTTGTCCAGATATCCAAGCAACTTGACACACTCCAGTCAGCCACAGGTTACCATCCAGATTTAAGGCCTTTAAGATCTCAGACCGGATTTCATCATCACCTGCAGCTTTGCCAGTCTTCATGAATCTAATTGCCCATTTGACTGCTGTTTCAGTGATACTACCGTGACTGTTCTCGGCTCCAAGGTGCACCTCGTATGCCTCAATTGTTGTTGTCACTAGATTAAGAGGAAATGCAAAGTTTCCTTCCACCTATGCAATACGCTCTTTTCCGATTTCAGAAGCCTCCCATCTGAATTCTTAATAGTTAGTGATGAAAGAGACTTCTTTCCACGGAGGCAGCGCTCGCTGAGCCAGAACACCTTGTTTGCCGAACCATAGTCTGCCTCCAATTTCTCCCTGAACTTTTCCAAGGCCTTGCTTTAGCTCTTGATACTGTCTAGCTTTTTAGTGTAGCTCACTCGACTCAAAGTTCACTTATTTGCAAGCCACAGCAAATAGGCTTCCTTCTTTGCCTTGACAGCTTCTTGGACTTCACCGTTCCACCACACAGTCCTTTTTTTACCTCCCTGTGCCACACTCAGCCGCTTACGACCACAGCTCAAGGCAGCCGAAATAATCACAGCGGTTTTAAACAACTGCCACTCCTCTTCAACAGTACCACGATCACCGGGTAGTTCTTTGAAACTTGAATATATGTTATCTGCAAAGGTCTTCCTCACAGCTCTATCCTCCAATGCCTCCCATTTGATGCGCCATGTTTGTCTGAACCTAGTATTTCGCTTGGTTGGCATGGATTCTGAGAACCATAAAGTGCAGACATCAAGGTGGTAATCAGTTGACAGTTCTGCCCCTCTACTCACACGAATATCCAATAATGATCGTAATAAGTCGGCTGAAACAAATACAAAATCAATCAGTGTCCTCTGGTCTATTACATCCCTGTACCAGGTATACTTATGGACATCCTTGTGCTGGAAAAAGATGTTTGTGATGGAAAGTCCATTGTTGCAACTGAGATCCAACAAGCACTTCCCATTCGCATTTAAATCGGGGTCACCATTCCTCCCAATCACTCCCTTCCACGTTTGGTCATCAGACACTGCATGTGCATTGAAGTCTCCCATCAGGATGACAGAATCTGCACTCCTTCTCCTGCTAAGAGCAGCAACAACTTCATCTAGAAAAATTGGGTACTCTGTGACGGCATTCAGTGCATATGCAACGAATAAAGAGAGAGACCGTTTCCCTATCTGAAGCCTCAGGAGACACAGTCTTCCACCTAAGGGGGTCCAATCTGCAACATACTCTGCCAGCCAGGGACTTACGAGTACGCCCACTCCCGCCTGGGCAGTCATGTTAGGGTTGACACTAGAGTTGAAAAGCTTCCACCGTCATTCTAATTCCACAGTCCGAGAGCCCGGACGTTTTGTAGTGGTAATACCTATTATATCCAGTCGATTCCGTTTGGCTTCTACCACTAACTATGATTCCTTTTCTGTCATGGAGAATACGTTCCAAGTGCCAATTGACAGCACCCGATCCCGTTGTCGCTTTACCCGTTTCTCCTCCTGGGTAAAGGCATGCGCTGCCCCCGACCGTTTCCCCAAGTGCATAGCGAGTGCACTGGAGGGGCTTCTCGGAGGCATTGCTCCGAGATAACAGCTGGGAGACTGTCGACTATTTTTCGAATGAAAGCCTCTGCCTAACTCCCGAACGCTTGTGACTTCAACCGGCGCCACAGAGGATGCAGTATGAATTCTCTCATTCATCGACATCATGAGATATATGTTTGTTGGAAAATCTTCGTCTCACTTCTTAACCATGACTTTTCTGGTAAGGGTGACCCAAAAGTAGCTGTACTACAGCCAGCATAGCTCACAGAATCACTGAACCACACAAACGCCTGACCCATGGGAACGGGGCGTCCACCCAGGTGGCCGAGAGGGGTAGGGCATAGGCTTTCTAGTTCTCGATGGCTCCTGGTCGTGGGTTTGAATTCCGCCATGGGCATGGATGTTTGTATTTGTCCCGAGATGTGTACAGATAAAACTTGTGTAAAAGTCGCAGAATGACCTTAATAATCGACGCCAAAAATTATAATAAATTTTATTCATGAAACAATATACAGTAAAATTAATGATAGACCAAATTTGTCTCAAGGAAGCAGGTTTCGTGGAACCATTCATGTTTAATAGAATCGATATGGTTCATTGGAACTTACCAAGCTAAAATATAGCATGTAATATAACAAATGACTTTGAATGATATGGCAGGAATGAACATAACATAAAACAATTGGTAGTCGGAATTGGTTTCATGGAACCTGGTTTAGTGAAAATTCATTGTTTCATTGATCCATGATGAGTTATTGGAACTTTCAGTGCTAAAAAATGACGTGTAATATATCAAACGACTCTGAATGATATGGTATGAATGAACAAAACATAGAACAATTGCTAGTCGAATTGGTTTCCAAGGAACCCGCGGTTTAGTGGAACCATTCTTCTTTAGTTGAATCATTATGGTTCACTGAAACTTCCAATGCTAATATGTAACATGTAATATATCAAACGCATTGGAATGATATGGCATGAATGAATATAACGTAAAATTAATGGTTGTCGAAATTCATTTCAAGGAGCCAGGTTTAGTGGAACCACTATGGTTCATTGGAACTTTCAATGCTAAAATATGGCATGTAATATATAAAAAGACTTGGAATGATGAATGAATATGACGTAAAATTAATGATAGTGCAAATTGGATTCATAGAACCTGCGGTGTAGGGGAACCATTCTTATTTATTGGAACTATTACGTTACACTAGAACTTTCAATGCTTAAACATGGCATATAATATATTAAACGATTTGGAATAAGGTACCATGAGTAAATATAACGTAAAATAAATGATATTCCAAATTGGTTTCAAGAAACTGAATTAGTGGAACCATGATAGTTCATTGGAACTTTCAATATTAATATATTCCATGTAATATATCAAATGACTTTGAATGTTGTGCCTTCAGTGAATATTCAGTAAAATTAATGATAGTCCAAATTGGTTTCAAGGAACCTGGTTCAGTGGATCTATTAGAGTTCATTAGAACTTTCAATGCTAAAATATGGCATGAAATATATCAAACGACTTGGAATGATACGCCATGAAAGAATATAACCTAAAATTAATGATAGTCGATTGGTTCAAAGGCACGTGTTTTAATTGTATCTTTATAGTCCAATTAGAAAATAACAATGTTAACGTAGGGCTTTTTTAAATATAGTTACGCGATTTGTTTAGATTAATCTCTCGGTAGTTTATTATGACATTCCTTAATAGTTTATTAAGTAATGTAATGTGCTTTATGCTATCAGTGTGGGGAAACGTGTCTGTCTGTTCGTGTGTCTGTCTTGCCGTCTGTAACTCAAACACCTCCGAGACTATGAAAGATTTTCAAAATTTTTCTCCGCCAGTGGAAGAACGTTCTTCATGGCACGAAATAGTTACACATTGTATCTTAATCGGTTTATTGCCAACTGCACAATTAGTACCTCTATTTTTCCGCCTAGCAATTTTTAAAGGAAGATATATCGAATAATATAAAAAACAATTCGTAATGACGAGATAGATGCGGTTATTCATTATTATATTCGTCAGTCGATAAACATGGTACATGGCACGAACCAGCCACAAATATTATTTAAATCTGTTCAATAGCAAGTGCACAAAGGGTACCTATGTGTCCCCACGTAGCACTTTTCAATGGAGAGATATTTTAAGTATTATATCAAACAAATCGTAATAACCAGATAGAAGCGGATATATATTACAATCGCCAATTCATAAAACAGGTTCCAGAAATGAACAATTTTGAAAACTGTTCAAATCGAAACAATGACACGTGCTGTAATAGTACTGTTATGACACCCTCAAAAATTTTCAGTGCTAAAATATGAAATGTAATATATCAAACGACTTGTATCGAGGTGTCATGAAGAAATATAATGTAAAATTAATGATATTCGAAGTTGGTTTCAAGGAACCTGGTTTAGTGGAACCATAATGGTTCATTGGAGCTTTTAATGCTAAAAAAAAGCATGTAATATAAAAAACGACTTGAATTAATGTGCCATGATGAATATGACGTAAAATAAATAATACTCGAAATTGGTTCGAGGAACCCTGTTTAGTGGAACCTAACATGTTTAGTGGAACCGTTATGGTTCAATGTAACTTTCAATGCCAAACATAGCATGGAATATATCAATCGACTTGGAATGATGGGTTAAAATGAATATAGGGTAAACTAGTGATAGTCCAAACTAGTTTCATGAAACCTGGTTTACTTAAACCAAGATAGATCATTGAAACTTTCATGCTAAAATATAGCATGTGTTATATCAAACGACTTTGTCTGATATGGCACGACGTAAAATAATTGGTAGTCGATATTGGTTTAAAGGAACCTAATTTACTGGAAACACTATGGTTCATTCAAACTATGTTAAATATGGCATGTAAAAAAAAAACGACTTGGAATGATGTGTCATGAATGATTATATCATAAAATTAATGATATTCCAAATTGGTTTCAAGAAACCTGGTTTAGTTATACCAAGATAGATCACTGAAACTTTCAATGATAAAATATGGCGTGTAATATGTCAAATGACTTGGAGTGATGTGTTATGAATGAATATAATGTAAAATTAATGTTAGTTCAAATTGGTTTCAAGGAAACTGGTTTAGTTGAACCATGATGGGTTATTGAAAGTTTTAACGCTAATATAAGGCGTGTAGAATGTCAAACGACATGGAATGATGAACCATGAATCAAAATGACATAAAATAGAAAGAGGTTTAGTAGAACTATGATAGTTCATTGGAACTTTCAATGGTAAAATATGGCATGTAATATATAAAACGACTTGGAATGATGAGCCATGCATGAATATGACCTAAAATTATTGATAATCCAAATTGGTTTCAAGGAACCAGCTGTTTAGTGGAAGCATTGTTCTTTACTGGAATCATTATGGTTCACTGGAAATTTCAATACTAAAATATGGCATATAATATATCAAAAGATGTGAAATGAGGTGACATGAATGAATATAACCTAAAATAATGATAGTCGAAGTTGGTTTCAAGGAACTTTGTTTAGTGAAACCATTATAGTTCATTGGAATTTCAATGCTGGAATATGGCATGTAATATATCAAATGACTTGGAATGCTATGGAATGAATGAATATAACGTAAAATAACGATAGTCGACATTGGTTCAAAGGTATGTTATGTAATGTTATCTTTTTAGCTCACTTGGAACTAACAATGTAAACATAGGGCTGTTTGAAATAAAGTTTCGCGAATGGTTAAGATTAACCTTTTGTTACTTGGTTATGACATTCCTTAATGGTTTATTACCTAAGGAAAAGTGCTTTATGCTATCAGTGTTGAAAAATATGTCTGTCTGTCCGTATATCACTCTGTCCGTCTGTAACACAAACGCCTCCGAGACTCTGAAAGAATTTCAAATCTGTTTTCGTCAATCGATGAATATTGTTTATGGCACGAACCATTTACAAATAATATCTAAATCGGTTCAATGGCACGTGCAGCAATGGTACCTCTTTTTTCCCGCCCAGTAATTTTCAATGGAGAGTTATATTAAGTAATATATCAAACAAATCGAAATGACCAGATAAAATCGGACATAAATTACTATTTTCACCAAATCATAAACAAGGTTCTGGGATGGACAATTTTGAAAATGGTTCAAATCGAAACAATGACACTTGCTCTAGTAGTACAGTTATGACACCCTCAAAAACTTTCATTGCTAAAATATGGCATGTAATATATCAAACAACTTGGAATGATGTGTCAAGAATGAATATAAGCTAGAATTGATGCTAGAATATTTCATTGGAACTTTTATGATAAACTATAACAAGTAATATATCAAACGACTTGGAGCGAGGTTTCATGAAGAAATATTATTCATATTTTTTTAGGTAAAAATAGAAATAATATTATTTGTAATTAAATATTTTATTTTTCTATTCTTTAAGGGTTTTTTTTCTCTTTTGCAGTGATTTTTGAGTATATATTGTTTTATAAACGTTAAATAAAAAAATCTCCACGTGTATACCACTGTCTGCAGATAGTTGTCCGTCGCGAATAACTTTCATGTTCACAAGGATGTATGCCCCACTATTGTGGATGTTCTTACCGTGGTTACTGTTTTTTTTAATTTCAGACAGACCACTTCTAGCTTCTGGCTTGACCAGTCATCCCTCCTTCTGGTCCTCTACGGTATTCCTAGCCTGCAGCAAGATGTCCAAGAAAGATGTCTCTTCCTACAGAAGCATCTGCAAACTCATCCGTGCATTTTGATTGGGCAAGAGTACGGCATTACCTCCTTAGTATGGTGAGTAATGATTTTGTCATCATGCTTCAAGATAACAATCCTTATACATTGTTGGAAGCAATTAACCGTCAATATGAAAGGCCGGATTCAGTGAAACAGGGGTGTCTCTCAGCCTTGCGCTTCTTAGACGCTGATGATCCGAATGCCTATGTAGCAAGAGCGCTACAAATCCGTGCTCAGGCTGGAGCCGTGTCCATGGTTCTGGATGATAAAATTTTGATTGACCGTATGGTCGCAGATCCACTTTCAACTTATACTTCATTGAGGCTCGCGGTCCAATCAAACTCATCAATGGTAATTGAAACCTTCCTGGGTCAACTAAATGTGGTTTTTATGGACCACACCACAATAAATTCCTCAATAGGTGTAGCCTCGTGTGCCACCTCTGTTTCTTCCCCGCGTCCACATCCAAATGCCCGTCAAACAAATGACATAGAATGCCATAATTCTGGAGGCCGAGGACACGTAAAAACGGTTTGTCCATCCAGAATTCATCCAACTATTGCAGGTCCAGCTACTTCACACAGCGCGATACTCTCTCGATCGCAGGATCCTGCACAACAAAGTGCATGCCTCGTGCATCAGCTTCACGTCCTAAGCATAAGCCTCGCAAATCGGGTACAAAAGGACAAAGCAAGAAACCTGCAGCCAACTGTGCCGGTGTTCCAAACAAGGATTGGATAGTTGACACAGACAGCTCATTTTACCTAATTAAAGAAAAACAGTTTTTTGATTCTTTTCAAAGCTGCCATAAGCGGATACATACTGCAGACCCTATAAAAACGATTGGTGCCATCGGTACTGGTGCGGCAAGCTTGTTATTAGATTCAGAAGTAGTTTCAAAACTCCATGACGCGCTTTATGCCCCAAACGCGCGCCTTAATCTTATCTCCATGAGTCAATTATCAAAGCAGGGTTACAGTCTTCTTTTCGACCCAACTGGTTATTCCATTACTTCACCCAAGGGCATGACCATCACTACACATCAGGGCGTAGTAAACCTCCCGTTTCTTCCCGTGGTTCTCAAATATCCATTCAGTTTCCCGAACGGACCCCCCAATACTTTTCAATGGCTGTCGCGTTTAGTGACATTCACGAGCGTTGGGCCATCCTTCATCAAAAAAACTCACTGCAGCCGTGAAACACTATAGTATGCGCGGTCCTGAAGTTTTGCCGCCGTTAACTGATGTCCAACCATCTGTTGCATGCCTTCAGGCACGATTATCCAACGCCTCTCACAACATTGTACAAGGTCAATGGTTAACACGTTCTTTACAGCTACTTAACGTGGACACAGTGGGACCAATGCCTACCACTTCTATCCATGGAAACAAATTCATGTTAGTAGTCATCGACGACTTCTCACGAAAAACTTTCGTTTGTGCTACTCCAACAAATAGTGAAGTCCCAAAAGCGTTAATAGACCTAATGCTAAAGCTACAATGCTCTAAGGACAAAATCTGGCGTATATACGTTCCGATAATGGAACAGAATTCACCGTTAGATGAGTTTTTTACAAAGCAAGGCATATCTCAACAATTCACCGTTCCTGAGAACCCCCAGTAAAATGGTGTTGCTGAGAGGACCGCACGCTCCATTTGCGATGGAATTCGAGTTCTTCTTGCATCGTCAAAGGTTCAGCACCGATTCTGGGACCATGCTGCTACTACAGCAGAATATAATTCTCATTCTTTGCCTAGACGAGGTCAAACTTTTGCCCAGAAGAGATACGGTCCAAAAGTAAACCGACCATCAAATATCGAGCTCCTTTCGGTTGCCTAATATACTATTATATACCCAAGTTGCACCGATCAAAATTTGACGCTCACGCCATAAATGGTGTTTTATGGGATAATCTGCTTCATCTCCTGGGTACCTTATTTATGCGCTCAATGAGAGCAAGTTTTTACGAGCACGTACTGTTCCTTTCTATTTTAAGATATTTCCAGAGTTCACAAGAAAATCAGATCCATCATCTGTTACTCTGGTATTCACATGGATGCACATTTGAAGCACCACAGCCTGATGAACCACGTATTATTCAGAGCGTACTGCCAATATCACCCACTTTAACATTAGACGAGAGAAGAATGCAGATCCTATCTGATACTGAGGAGATGGTAGTGGTCACACCTCCATCAGAAACCACATCGATGGAAAATGCTCCAGTTTGTTCGTATAAATAACCAGTGAACCAAATACCCGTTGAAGTCCCATAAACGGTATTACGACGTTCACAAAGATTAAAAGAAGGCAGAAAAACAGTGTGCTGGCTTATGTCATCCTGACTTTACTGACGCCGACTGGCTAATCACTCCACCAGTCACATCTCAGTCTTAAGAAGAAGCACTCGCTTTTCCCCAACATCATCAATGGGAAGAGGCCAGGCAAGATGAATTGCATTCACTCATGATTCATCATGTCTGGGATTTAGTGCTTCCACTACCAAATGTCAATATTTGAAAGAGCAAATGGATCTACTGCATCAAATACAATCCTGATCGTTTGGTGTCCACATTCAAGGCAAGGATGGTGGCTATCGGCTCGTCACAAGTCAACGGGAGCCAATATGATTTAGCTTTCTCACCTGTCATCAGAATGGAATCCCTCCGCTTACTGTTTGCCATAACTGCAAATACAGGGTTGTCACTGCGCCAGTATGACTTCAAATGTGCATATAGACCATACTATACATCTATCGCCAACCAAGGGATATTAACGCCAGTTAATCACGTTTGCAAATTGCGTAAATCACATTATGGCCTCAAACAAAGTAGAAGATGCTGGTACGTAAAATTGTATCAGCTTCTTACCCGACTAAATTTCACTCCATCCAGAGCAGATGATTTTTTTTCTACTACTCCAATGCTGGGTGCACCATTCTCCTAACAGTCTATGCGGATGACATCGTGGCAGCAACAACAAATGTTTCCATCCTAACCTCCATCATGGTTAAACTGAAACAAAAAATCGACCTCGTGGAGTTAGGAGTGGTGAAGCATCTGCTAGGTATGAATGTGTGACAAGTGAACGGTTCAATTCATCTGTCACAGGCATATTATATCAAGCAAATCCTGCATCATTATTGGCCATTCGCTGACGCTAGGTGGTTTGTCACCCCAGAGAGTAAAAGATACTCTGGAATTTTGATCAAAATGGGGAAAAATACTATAACCTGGTCATCTAAGAAGCAACGTTTAGTCGTGAAATCACTGAAATGTCTTTGGGACCTCATAACCGAGTTAGAACAAGGGGAGTTTGTTTCTTTCCCCACAATCATTTACACTGACTCAACGTCTGCCATAGCATGTCTGTGAGCATTAGAATCGAAAAGTACAACTCGACACATATTGAGAATGCATAATTTCAACGCGCGAGAAATAATCATCAGAATGTGATTCAGATGCCCTAACTAAACCTTTACCTGCGCCTGCTTTACGCAGATTCCTGGATTTGTTATCCTTATCTGAGCAGGATAAGTAATTATTTGTATTAAATTACTTAACTCATTAGTTTGCTGGCCTACACGAGTGTACTTACAAAGTTTATATTTTTCCTTTAAACTTCATAATTGCAAAGTTATTTTACTACGCGGGATGAGAGGGGTTCTAATCGCAATATTTTTTGTTAAATGACTTTAGCTTTAAAATCGTAAAAGGATATCTTTTGGGCTTCTTCTTAACTTACATTGTTTCTTTTACTACCTTTTTTTATTAGCTTATATGTATTTTTTACATTTGTTAATGTATTATACATTTAATATACATTTTAATTATGGTATACCAAAAATAGAAAATATACCTTTTTTTATCTTCTTTTGCTAAAAAAGCAAAACATACTATCTGCGCACAAAAATAAAAGTAAATAATAAAGGCATAAATAATTTTGTTTATTGTAATTTAGACAAATTTTTTTCTCTTGAATCGCAATTTTTTGTGTTCAAGAAAATTACAGGGGAAACTCAGATTTTTTATGTGAAAATTCATTTAATTTAAGTTTCTATTTTTTCTATTCTTTACGTTTTTTTTTACTGTTTTGCAGACAGTGAATGTTGAGTATATATTGTTTTAATTAACGTTAAGTAAAAAATCTACACGTGATCATCACTGTCCGCAGCTAGTTGACCCTCGCGAATAATTTTCGTGATCACGAGGATGTGTGTCCAACTATTGTTGATGTTCTGTCCGTGGATACTGTTTTTTTTAATTACAGACAGACCACTTCCAGCTTCTGGCTTGACCAGTCGTCCTTCCTTCCGTCCTGAAAGTCATTCCTAGCCTGCAGCATGGCGTTCAACTTCCATTTACCAATTTCATTCCAATGCTCTGCGAATTCCTCTTACCCTGCCGTTCGATGTTTCGCTTTTATTGAATTTCTCAATTTCTCGCGGCAGCAATGGTTCTTTATCGAGCAGCATTGTTTTGCAGTTACCCCATAAGGTAATAATGAAATTTTTTTAATGATATTTCAACAATAACGCGCATAAGGGGCGCCATGCTGCACATTTTTCAATCTTATTCCCCATTAATACTTAACTATTATTTTGCAGTAGTTCTATAGACATTTAATGGGAATTTGAAATATCTTTACCTTATTCTTTATAAGGAATTGGTCTATCTCAATTCTTTTTTATATTTAAAGGTTATTCACTCAATGTAGCGATTAATATTTCTCGTTACACTGTTTTGCTGTATTTAACGTACATTCAAGTATTTTGTTATTTTATTCCGAGAAATATTTTTTCTTTTGAATTTGAGATCGCAATGCCTATTCCTTAATTATATAGAACAATCTTTTGTATAGAATATTTTGATATTTTATAAATAAATATTGCATTCGTTAAACCAAAATAAAAGTTTTTTAACGAACCCCGTTCATTCTGAAGTTTCGGGGTTTCCTTTAAAGTATCACCCCTTAAATATTAAATTTTTTTGCTTTCCCCTCTGAACAAATATAATGTAAAATTAATGACAGTCTTAATTGGTTTTAAGGAACCTAGGTTCATGGAAACATTATGGTTCATTGGAACTTCAGTGCCAAAATGTGGCATGTAATATATAAAATGACTTAGAATGATGTGCTATGAATAAATAAGACGTAAAATTATTAATAGGATCCCGGTTTCAAGGATCCCGGTTTAGTGGAACCAATATGGTTCACTGTAACTTTCATGCTAAAATGTGTCGTGTAATATATGAAACGACTTGGAATGATATGGCATGAATGAACATAACGTAAAATAATTGGTAGTCGAAATTGGTTTCAAGGAACCTGGTTTAGTGGAGCGACTATGTTTCACTGGAGCTTATAATGCTAAAATATGGCATCTAATATATCAAACGACTTGCAATGGGTTGTAATGAATGTATATAATGTAAAATTATATCAGTACTAACTGGTGTCAAGGAACCTGTATTAGGGCATGTAGTACAGATTTGAATATATGTGTGATAATTGAATATAAAGTAAAATTGATGGTAGTTGAAATTGGTTTAAAGGAACCTGGTTTAGAGGAACCATAATGGTTCATTTGAACTTTCAATGCTGAAATATATCACGAAATATAGAAAACGACTTGGAATGAGGTGTCATCAATGAATATATCGTAAAATTAATGAGAGTCCAAATTGGTTTCAAGTAACCTGGTTTTGTAGAACTACGATAGTTCAAAGTAACTTTCTGTGCAAACATCTAGCATGTAATAGATCAAACGACTTGGAATGAAGTGTCATAAATGAATATAACGTAAATTAATGACAGTCCAAATTGGTTTAAAGGAAACTGGTTTAGGGGAACCATGATGGTTTAGTAAAACCGTTATTGTTCATTGGAACTTTCAATGCTGAAATATTGCATTTAGTATACAAAACGACTTGGAAAGATGTGCCATGAATGAATTTGACGTAAAATTAATGATTGTCTAAATTGGTTTTAGGAATCCGCCGTTTAGTGGAACAATTTATCTTTAGTGCAACCATTACGGTTCACTGGAACTATCAATGCTAAAACATGGCATGAAATGTATCAATCGACATGGAATGAGGTGATAGGAGTGAATATATCGTAAAATAATAATAGTCAAAATTTGTTTCATGGAATGTAGTTTAGTGGAACCATAATAGTTCTTTGGAATTTTCAATACTAATATATGACAAGTAATATATAAAACGACGTGAAATGATGTGCCATGAATTAATATGATGAAAAACTTGAAATTCCAAATTGGTTTCAAGGAACCATTCTGGGTAGTGGAACCGTTATGGTTCATTGGAACTTACCATGCTAAAATATGGCATGCAATATATCAACCGACTTAGAATGATGTGTTAAGAATGAATATAAAGTAAAATCAATAGTAGTCGAAATTGGTGTTAAGGAACCTGGTTTAGTGCAACCATAATAGTTCATTGGAACTCTCAATGCTCAACTATAGCATGTAATAGACAAACGGCTTAGGATGAGTTGTAATAAATGAATATCACGTATATTTAATGACATTCGAAAGTGAATTCAAAGAACCGGGTTTAGTTGAAACATAATAGTTCAATGGAACTTTCAATGTTAAAATATGGCGTGTAATATGTTAAACGACGAGGAATGAGGAATGGCATGTTGAAGATTTTGTGCTCTTCTGCGAACAGTCAAGAAGCACACGGCTAACAAGCGGCAACAATCGTAGCTTGACTATGTATATCAGAGAACATCTTTTAAATGTATGACAACAATTTATATCTTAAAAGACATTCATGGCGATCTTAAATTAGGACTTCCAAATAAATTACAAAATTTTATCTTATTTATACTAACTCAAAAATTCACTAGATCCCTAATATAGGCAAGACAGATGCTAATATTGGCCTCAGAATTGCCAAAAAGAAAACTCACCAGATTCCTGATCAAGCAAATTGGCAACAAAAATTGCAAAATGAATATATTTTAATTTTTTACACAGAATTTATTATAGCTAAATGTGTACACAATAATAAATAATATAGCTAATTAAAATCTTATGAAAATCTTAGAATAAATCTACAAAAAAAATATATATAATAACAATTTTAGGTGAAAAGTAGCTAGGAAAGAAGTATTCAAATTTTCTAAAAAAAAATTATTAAAAATATTGCCCGGGTTAGCATAATAAAAAAAAATAAATAATTATATATCATCAAAATACCTTCAAACAAAACTTTCAATACTACTTGTCAAAAAAACAAATTGAGGTGAAGGGTTCGTCGGTTTAATACAAAATAAAAACAACTGAAGAAAAAGTGTGAATAACGAAGTATTAGTAACGAATTATCACATAATATATCAAACGACATGGAACGAGGTGTCATGAAAGAATATAATGTAAAATTAATCATAGTCGAAATTGGTTTCAAGGAACCTGGTTTAGTGGAACCACGATGGTTCATTAGATTTTTCATTGCTAAAATATGGCATAAAGTATATAAAAAGACTTACACAAAGGTGTCATGCATGAATATAACTTAAAATTAATGATAGTCCAAATTGGCTTCAACGAACCTGGTTTAGTGGAACCATGATAATTCATTATAATTTCAATGCTAAAATATGACATGTAATATATCAAACGACTTGGAATGGTATGGCCTGAATGAATATAATGTAAATTAATGATAGTCGACATTAGTTCAAAGGTACATGATGTAATGGTATCTTTATAGCTTAATTGGAAACTAACAATGTTCCATAGGGCTTTTTAAAATATATTTCTGCGACTGGTTTAGTTTAACCTTTCGGTACTTGCTTATGACATTCCTGAATGGTTTATTAAGAAATGGAAGTTGCTTCATGGTATCTGTGTGGGGAAGCGCGTCTGTCTGTCCGTCTGTCTCTCTGTCCGACTGTAACTCAAACTCCTCTGAGACTATGAAAGATTTGCAAAATCTGTTTTCTTCAGTCGCAGGATATTGTTCATAACACGAACCAGTTACAAATATTATCTAAATCGGTTAATTAGCACGTGCACAAATGGTACCTGTATTTTCCCGCCTAGCAATTTTCAATGTTGACATAAATTAGGTAATATATCAAATAAATCGTTATGACGAGTTAGATGTGGACATAAATCACTATTTTCGCCAATTAATAAATAAGGTGCTGGGAATGAACCAATTTAAAAATGGTTGAAATCGAAACAATGACACATGCATGTAATAGTACTGTTAGGACACCCTCAAAAATTTTCCGTGCTAAAATACGGAATGTAATATAACAAACGACTTTGAGTGACGTGTCAAGAATGAACATAAAGTAAAATAGTAGTAGTCGAAATTGGTTTAAAGGAATTTGGTTTAGTGGAACCATAATGCATCATTGGAACTTTCAATGCTAGAACTTAGCATGTAATACATCAAACGACTTGGAAGAAGGTGTTATCAATGAATATATCTTATATCTATAAAATTTTATCTTATTTATACCAACTCAAAATTTCACTGGATCCCTAGTATAGACATCACAGATGCAAATATTGGCATCAGAAGTGCCAAAAACAAAATTATCCACATTCCTGATCAAGCAAATTGGCAAAGAAAATTGCACAATGAATATATTTTAATTGTTTACACAGTAATTGCTATAGCTAAATGTGTACACTTTATTAAATAATATTGCCAATTAATATATTACGAATATAGCCCAGAATATATCTACAAAAAATAAGAATATAATAACATTTTTAAGTGACAAGTAGCCAGGAAAGAATATTTAAATTTTCTACAAAAAAATTATTAGCAATATTGCCCGGGCTAGAATAATAAAAAAAACTAAAAAATTATATATCATCGAAACAAAACTTTCTCTACTACATGTCAAAAAAACAAATTGAGGTAAAGAATTCATCATTTTATTACAAAATAAAAACAACTCTAGAAAAAGTATGAATAACGAATTATTAGAGCATCACATAATATGTCAAACGACAAGGAATTAGGTGTTATGAATGAATATAATGTAAAATTAAAGGTAGTCAAAATTGGTTTCATGGAACCTGGTTTGGTGGAACCATGATGGTTTATTAGAACTTTCAATGCTAAAATTTGGCATAAAATATATGAAACGAGTTCGAATGAAGTGTCATGAAAGAATATAACTTAAAATTTATGATAGTCTTAATTAACTTCAAGTAACCTGGTTTATTGGAACCATGATGGTTCATTGGAACTTCCAATGCAAATATATATGGTATGTAATATATCAAACAGCTTACAGTTATGTCTTATGAATGAATATAACCTAAAATTAATGATAGTCCAATTTTGTTTCAGGGAACATGGTTTAGTTGAACCATAATGGTTCATTGGAATTTTCAATGCTAAAATATTGCATGTAATATGTCAAGCGACTTGGAATGAAGTGCCATGAATCAATATACGGTAAAACTAATGATAGTCCAAATTTGTCTCAAGGAACTTGGTTTAGTAGAACAGTTATTGTTCATTGGAATGTTCCGTGCTATAGTATAGCATACAATATATAAAACGACTTGGAATGATGTGTTTAGAATGAATATAAAGAAAATTAATGATAGTCCAAATTGCTTTTAAGTAACCTGGTTTAGTGGAACCATTATGGTTCATTTAAATTTCAAAGCTAAATAATGGCATGTATATCAAACATCTTGGAATGGTATGGCATGAATGAATATAACGTAAATTTAGTGATAGTCGACATTGGTTCAAAAGAACATGATTTAATTGAAGCATAATAATTCATTGGAACTTTCAATGCTAAAATATTGCGTGTAATATTTCAAACGACTTAGAATGAAATGTCATTAAAGAATATAAATTAAAATTTATGGTAGTCCAAATTGGCTTCAAGGTACCTGGTTTAGTGGAACAATGATGGTTTATTGGAACTTTCAATGGTTATATATATGGCATGTAATATATTAAACGACTTACAATTATGTGTTATGAATGAATATAACCTAAAATTAATATAGTCCAAATTGTTTTCAAGGAACATGGTTTAGTTGAAGCATAATAATTAATTAGATCTTTCAGTGCTAAAATATTGCATGTAATGTGTCAAACGACTTGGAATGAAGTGCCATGAAAGAATATAACTTAAATTTATTTATATTCCAAATTTTTCTCAAGGAACTTGGTTAAGTGGAACTATTATAGTTCAATAGAATGTTCAATGCTATAGTATGGCATGAAATATATTAAACGACTTGGAATGAAGTGTCATGAATCAATATACAGTGAAACTAATGATAGTTAAAATTTGTCTCAACGAACTTGGCTTAGTGGAACTATTATGGTTCAATAGAATGTTCAATGCTATAGTATGGCATGAAATATATCAAACGACTTAGAATGATGTGTCAAGAATTCATATAAAGTAAAATAATGACAGTCCAAATTGGTTTCATGGAACCTGGTTTAGATGAGCTATGATGGTTCATTGGAAATTCCAATGCTAATATATAGCATGTAATATATCAAACGACTTACAATTATGTGTCATGAATGAATATAACCTAAAATTATTGATAGTCCAATTTGGTTTCAAGGAAAAGTTTAATTGAAGTATAATTAATTATTAGAACTTTTAACGCTAAAATATTGCATATTATATATCAAAGACTTGGAATGAAGTATCATGAAAGAATATAACCTAATAATTTATGATACTCCAGATTGGCATAAAGGAACCCTCTGTAGTCGAACCTTGATGGTTCATTGGAACGTTCAATGCTAATAAATGGCATGTAATATATCAAACGACTTTGAAGGATGTGCGATGATTCAATATACAGTAAAACTAATGATAGTCCAAATTTGTCTCAAGTAACTTGGATTAGTTGAACAATTATGGTTCATTGGAATGATCAGTGCTATAGTATGGCATAAAATATATCACAAGACTTGGAATGATATATCAGGAATGAATATAATGTAAACCAAATGATAGTCCAAATTGGTTTCAAGGAACCTGGTTTTGTGGAACCATGCTGGCTTATTGTAACTTTCCATGCTAAAATATAGATTGTAATATATCAGACGACGTGTAATGATATGTCAGATATGAACATAACGTAAATTTATTAATAGCCGACATTTGTTGAAAGGTACGTGATGTAATGGTATATTTATTGGAAACTAACAATTTTACAATTTAAACAATTTTAAAATATACTTCTGCGATTGGTTTAGTTTTACCTTTTGGTACTTAGTTAAGACATTCCTTAATGGTTTATTATGTAACGAAAGTTGCTTCATGCTATCAGTGTGGGGAAACGCGTCTCTCTCTCCGTCTTTATGTCTGTCCGTAACTCAAACTCTTCAGAAACTATGAAAGATTTTAAAAATCTGTTTTCGTCAGTCGTGAATATTGTTTAAGGCACCAACTATTTACAAATATTATCTAAATTGGTTTATTGGCACGTGCACATATGGTACCTGTATTTTCCTGCCTAGAAATTTTCAATAGGAAGATATATTGAATAATATATAAAACAAAACATAATGACGAGATAGATACGGTTATTCATTATTTTTTTCGTCAGTCAATGAAAATTTTACATGGCACGAACAAATCACAAACATTATTTAAATCTGTTTAATAGCACATACATAAATGGTATTGTAAGACCCCGACTAGCAATTTTCAATTGAGACATATATTAAGTAATATTTCAACTAAATCCTAATGCGAGATAGAAGCCGACATAAATCACTATTTTCGCGAATTAAAAAATAAGGTGCTGGGAATTAACCATCTTGAAAATGCTTGAAATCGTAACAATAGCACGTGCTCTAATATTACTGTTATGACACCCTCAAAAATTTTCTGTGCTAAAATACGGAATATAATATATCAAACGACTTGGAGTGATGTGTCAAGAATGAATATAAAGTAAAATAATAGTAATCGAAATTGGTTGAAAGGAACTAGGTTTAGTGGAACCATAATGTATCATTGGAAATTTCAATGCTAGAATATAGCATGTAATACATCAAACGACTTTGAATGAGGTGTTATCAATGAATATATCGTATATCTACAAAATTTTATCTTATTTATACCAACTCAAAAATTCACTGGATCCCTAGTATAGAAATCACAGATGATAATAGTGGCATCAGAAGTGCCAAAAACAAAATTATCCACATTCCAGATCAAGCAAATTGGCAAAAAAAATTGCAAAATGAATATATTTTATTGTTAACACGGAAATTGCTATTGCTAAATGTGTACACATTATGAATTAATATTACTTATTAAAATCTTCCAAAAATGGCCCAAATTATATGTACAAAAATAAATTAATAATAACATTTTTAAGTGACAAGTAGCTAGAAAAGAAGAAATTAATTTTTCTATAAAAATTGTTAACAATAGTGCCCGGGATAGCAAAAAAAAAAATAAATAAATATATATCATTAAAATACCTTTGATACAAAACTTTCATGGCTACACGTCAAAAAAACAAATTGAGGTAAGGCTTCATCATTTTATTACAAAATAAATACAACTGAAGAAAAACTGTGAATAACGAATTATTAGAGCATCACATAATATGTCAAACGACATGGAATTAGGTGTTATGAATAAATATATTGTAAAACTAATAGTAGTCGAAATTGGTTTCAAGGAATCTGGTTTAATGGAACCTTGATGGCTCATTGGAACTTTCAATGCTAAAATATAACATAACATATATGAAATGAGTTGAAATGATGTGTCATGAATGAATATATAACTTAAAATTAATGATAGTGCAAATTGGTTTCAAGGATCTGCATTAGTGGATCCATGATGGTTCATTGAAACTGTCAATGCTAAAATATTGGATGTAATATGTCAAACGACTTGGAATGAAGTTTCATAAAAGAATATAATGTAAAACAAATGATAGTCCAAATTTTTTTCAAAGAACCTGGTTAGTGGAACCATGCTGGCTTATTGGAACTTTCCATGCTAAAATATAGATTGTAATATAGCAGACGACTTGGAATGATATGTCAGGCATGAATATAAAGTACATTAATGATTGACCAAATTGTTTTCAATGAACCTTGTTAATAAAACCATTATGGTACATTGGAATTTCAATGCTAAAATATGGCATGTAATATATCAAACGACCTGGAATGATATGGCATGAATGAATATAACGTAAATTTAGTAATAGCCGACATTGGTTTAAAGGTACGTGTTGTAATGGTATCTTTATTGGAAACTAACAATTTCACAATTTTAACAACTTTAAAATATATTTCTGCGATTGGTTTAGTTTAACCTTTTGGTACTTGGTTAAGACATTCCTTAATGGTTTAATAAGTAACGAAAGTTGCTTCATGCTATCAGTGTGGAGAAACGCGTCTGTCTGTCCAAATGTATGTATGTCCGTAACGGAAACTCTTCAGAGACTACGAAAGATTTTAAAAATCTGTTTTCGTCAGTCGTAAATATTGTTCAAGCCACTAACTATTTACAAATAATATCTAAATCGGTTTATTGGCACGTGCACATATGGTACCTGTATTTTCCCGCCTAGCAATTTTCAATTGGAAGATATATTGAATAATATATAAAACAAACCATAATGACGAGATTGATGTGGTTATTCATTATTTTTTCGTCAGTCAATGAAGATTTTACATGGCACGAACAAATCACAAACTTTATTTCAATCTTTTTAATAGCACGTACATAAATGGTATTGTAAGAAACCATGTAGCAATTTTCAATAAAGACATATATTAAGCCATATATCAACCAAGTCCTAATGCGAGATAGAAGCGGACATAAATCACTATTTTCGCCAATTAAAAAATAAGGTGACGGGAATGAACCATTTTGAAAATGCTTGAAATCGTAACAATGACACGTGCTCTAGTATTACTGTTATGACACCCTCAAAAATTTTCTGTGCTAAAATACGGAATGTAATTTATCAAACGACGTGGAATGATGTGTCAAGAATGAATATAAAGTAAAATAATCTTAGTCAAAATTGGTTTAAAGGAACTTGGTTTAGTGGGACCATAATGTATCTTTGGAAATTTCAATGCTAGAGTATAGCATGTAATACATAAAAAACGACTTATAATGAGGTGTTATCAATGAATATATCGTATATCTACAAAGTTTTATCTTATTTATACCAACTCAAAAATTCACTGGATCCCTAGTATAGACATCACAGATGATAATATTGGCATCAGAAGTGCCAAAAACAAAATTATCCACATTCATGATCAAGTTAATTGGCCAAGAAAATTGCAAAATGAATATATTTTATGGTTTACACGGAAATTGCTATTGCTAAATGTGTACAGATTATGAATTAATATTAATTATTAAAAGCTTACAAAAATGGCCCAGATTATATGTACAAAAAATAAATATATAATAACATTTTTAGGTGACAAGTAGCTAGAAAAGAAGAATTTTCTATAAAAATTATTAACAATATTGCCCGAGATAGCATAATAAAAAAAATAAATATTTACATATCATTAAAATACCTTTGATAAAAAACTTTCATGGCTACACGTCAAAAAAACAAATTGAGGTAAAGGGTTCATCATTTTTTTACAAAATAAAAACAACTGAAGAAATAGTGTGATTAACGAATTATTAGAGCATCACATAATATGTCAAACTACATAGAATTAAGTGTTATGAATAAATATAATGGTAGTCGAAATTGGTTTCAAGGAAACGGGTTTAATGGAACTATGATAGCTCATTGGATATTTCAATGCTAAAATATAGCATAAAATATATGAAACGAGTTGGAATGATGTGTCATGAATGAATATAACTTAAAATTACTGATAGTCCAAATTGGTTTCAAGGATTCTGGATTAGTGGATCCATGATGGTTCATTGAAACTTTCAATGCTAAAATATTGGATGTAATATGTCCAACGACTTGGAATGAAGTGTCATGAAAGAATATAACTTAAAATTTATGATAGTCCAAATTGGCTTCAAGGAACCTGGTTTAGTGGAAACATGATGGCATGTAATATTTCAAACGACTTACAATTATGGGTCATGAATGAATATAACCTAAAGTTAATTATAGTCCAATTTATTTTAAGGTTAGGTTAGTTGAAGCATAATAATTTATTGCAACTTTCAATGCTAAAATATTGCATGTAATATTTCAAACGAATAAGAAAAATGTGTCATTAAAGAATATAACTTAAAATTCGTGATAGTCCAAACTGGCTTCAAGGTACCTGGTTTAGAGGAACATTGATGGTTAATTGGAACTTTCAATGCTTATATATATGGCATGTAATATATTAAACGACTTACAATTATGAGTTATGAATGAATATAACTTAAAATTACTTATAGTCCAATTTGGTTTCAAGCCATATGGTTAAGTTCTACCATAATGGTTCATTGGAACATTCAATGCTAAAATAATGCATGTAATATGTCAAGCGACTTGGAATGAAGTGCCATGAAAGAATATAACTTAAAATTAATGATATTCTAAATTTGTCTCTAGGAACTTAGTAAGTAGAACTATTATGGTTCATTGGAATGTTCAACGCTATAGTATGGCATGAAACATATCAAAAGACTTGGAATGAAGTGTCATGAATAAATATACAGTAAAACTAATGATAGTCCAAATTTATCTCAAGGAACTTGGTTTAGTGGAACCATTATGGTTCATTGGAATGTTCAATCTTAAAATATGGCGTGTAATATGTCAAACGACTTACAATTATGTGTCATGAATGAATATATTTTAAAATTAATGATAGAATTCATGATAGTCCAATTTGGTTTCAAGAAATATTGTTTAGTTGAAGCATAATACTTCATTGGAACTTTCAATGCTAAAATATTGCATGTTATATGTCAAAGACTTGGAATGAAGTGTCAGGAAAGAATATAACCTAAAATTTATGACAGTCCAGATTGGCTTCAAGGAACCCTGTTTAGTCGAACCTTGATAGTTCACTGGAACTTTCAATCCTAATATATGTGATGAAATATATCAAACGACTTACAATTATGGGTCATGAATGATTATAACTTAAAATAATGAAAATCCAAATTGGTTTCAAGAAACACTTTTTATTCGAACCTTGATGGTAAATTGGAACTTGGATTAAAGTGTCATGAAAGAATATAACTAATAATTAATAATAGTCTAAATTACTTTCAATGAACCGGGATTAGTGGAACCATCATTGTTCTTTGGAACTTTCAATGCTAATATATGGCATGTAATATATCAAATGACCTTGAAGGATGTGCCATGAATCAATATACAGTAAAACTAATAATTTGTCTCAAGGAACATGGTTTAGTGGAACTATGATGGTTTATTGGAATGTTCAATGCTACACTCTGGCATGAAATATATCACACGACTTGGAATGAAGTGTCATGAATGAATATGTGTAAAATAAATGGTAGTCCAAATTGGATTCAAGGAACCTGGTTTAGTGGAAACATGATGGTTTATTAGAACGTTCCATGCTATAATATAGGTTGTAATATATCAGAAGACTTGCAATTATGTGCCATGGCATGAAATGTATCACACGACTTGGATTGAAGTGACATGAAGGAATATAATTTAAAATAAATGAGAGTCCAAATAGGTTCTAAGGAACCTGGTTTAGTGAAAACATGATGGTTTATTAGAACTTTCCATGCTTAAATATAGCTTGTAATATATCAGACGACTTGCAATGTGCCATGAATAAATATACAGTAATTTTTATGATAATCCAAATTTATCTAAAGGAACTGTGCTTACTAGAACCATTATGGTTTATTAGAATGTTCAATGATAAAATATGGCGTGTAATATGTCAAACGACATGAAATAAATTGTCATGAATGAATATAATGTAAAATTGATGATAGTCCAAATTGGTTTCAGGGAACCTGGTTTAGTGGAACCATGTTGGTTTATTGGAACTTTCCATGCTAAAATATAGCTTGTAATATATCAGACGACTTGGAATGAAGTGCTATGAATGAATATACCGTAAAATTAATGATAGTACAAATTGGTTTCAAGTTACCTGGTTTAGAAGAACCATTATTGTTCATTGGAATTTCAATGCTAAATAATGGCATGAAATATATCAACTACTTGGAATAGTATGGCATGAATGAATATAACGTAAATTTAGTGATAGTCGACATTGGTTCAAAGGAAAATGATTTAGTTGAAGCATAATAATTCATTGGAACTTTCAATGCTAAAATATTGCATGTAATATTTCAAACGACTTAGAATGAAGTGTCATAAAAGTATATAACTTAAAATTTATGATAGTCCAAATAGGCTTCAAGGTACCTGGTTTAGAGGAACAATGATGGTTAATTGGAACTGTCAATGCTAATTTATATGGCATGTAATATATTAAACGACTTACAATTATGAGTCATGAATGAATATAACCTAAAATTAATGATAGTCCTATTTGGTTTCAGGGCATATGGTTTAGTTCTACCATAATGGTTCATTGGAACTTTCAATGCTAAAATATTGCATGTAATATGTCAAACAAATTGGAATTAAGTGTAATGAAAGAATATAACTTAAAATTAATAATAGTCCAAATTTGTCTCAAGGAACTTGGTAAGTAGGACTATTATGGATCATTGGAATGTTCATCGCTATAGTAAGGCATGAAACATATCAAGGTACTTGGAATAAAGTGTCATGAATCAATATATAGTAAAACTAATGATAGTCCAAATTTATCTCAAGAAACTTGGTTTAGTTGAACCATTATGCTTCATTGGATTGTTCAATCCAAAAATCATAGCGTGTAATATGTCAAACGACTTACAATTATGTGTCATGAATGAATATATCCTAAAACTATAGATAGTCCAATTTGGTTTCAAAAAATATTGTTTAGTTGAAGCATAATAATTCATTAGATCTTTCTATGCTAAAATATTGCATGTAACATGTCAAACAATTTGAAATTAAGTGTCATGAAAGAATATAAGATAAAATTAATGATAGTTCAAATTGGTTTCACGGAACGTGGTTTAGTGGAACCATGATGGTCCATTGGAATTTTTAATGCTAATATATATAGCATGTAATATCTCAAACGACTTACAATTATGTGTCATGAATGAATATAACGTAAAATTAATGATAGTCCAATTTGGTTTCAAGGAACATGGTTTAATTGAACCGTAATAGTTTATTGGAACTTTCAATGCTAACATATGGCATGTAATATGTCAAACGACATGGAATGAAGTGTCATGAATGAATATAAGGTAAAAAAATGATCTTCCAAACTGGTTTCTCGGTCCCTGGTTTAATGGAAGCATGATGGTTCACTGGAACTTTTAATGCTAATATAAGTTATGTTATATATCAAACGACTTACAATTATGGGTCATGAATGATTATAACTTAAAATTAATGATTACCTAAATTTGTTTCAGGGAACGCTGTTCATTCGAACCTTGATGGTATATTGGCACTTTCAATGTAAATATATTTCATGTAATACGTCAAGCGACTTGGATTAAAGTTTCATGAAAGAATATAACTTATGAAAATAATTGTCTGAATTACTTTCAAGGAATCCGGATTAGTGGAACCATGATTGTTCATTAGAACTTTCATTGCTAATATATAGCATGTTGTATATCAAATGACTTTGAAGGATGTGCCATGAATCAATATACAGTAAAAACTAATGATAGTCCAATTTTGTCTCAAGGAACTTGGTTTAGTGGAACTATGATGGTTTATTGGAATGTTCAATACTATAGTATGGCATAAAATATATCACATGACTTGGAATGATGTGTCATGAATGAATATGTGTAAAATAAATGGTAGTCCAAATTGGATTCAAGAAATCTTGTTTAGTTTAAAATTGATGGTTTATTAGAACTTTACATGCTAAAATATAGCTTGTAATATATAAGACAAATTGCAGTGACACTTTCATGCATACTTTTTGCCAAACTTTCGTGATTTTCACGGAAAGGCACCCAAATGGGTGGACTTACATTTTCGTGAAAACTTTTTGAAAAACATTTATGATTTTCACCAAAATGCACCCAGTTGTAAAATAGTTATTTGGTGCTTTAAAATAAATATTTCCTAAACATTTTTCCGTTTTTTTTATTGAATGAGCCTTGTAGGTTATAAATAAAATTACGAATTTCTTAAAGATTTATTTTGCTTAGACACTCAGAAAGTTTATAATTTATGATAGTCCAAATTTATCTCAAGGAACCTTGCTTACTGGAACCATTACGGTTTAGTAGAATATCAATGATAAAATATGGCCTGTAATATATCAAACGAAATGAAATAAATTGTCATGAATAAATATCATGTAAAATTGATGATAGTCCGAATTGGTTTCAGGGAATCTGGTTTATTGGAACCATGCTGGTTTATTGGCAATTTCCATGCTAAAATATAGCTTGTAATATATCAGACGACTTGGAATGAAGTGCCATGAATGAATATACCGTAAAATTATTGATAGTCTAAATTGGCATTAAGTACCCTGGTTTAGTAGAACCATTATGGTTCATAGGAGTTTCAACGCTAAATAATGGCATGTAATATATCAAACAACTTGGAATGGTATGGCATGAATGAATATAACGTAAATTTAGTGATAGTCAACATTGGTTCAAAGGAAAATGATTTAGTTGAAGCATAATAATTCATTAGAAGTTTTCATGCTAAAATATTGCATGTTATATGTCAAACGACTTGGAATGAAGTGTCATGAAAGAATATAACTTAAAATTTATGATAGTCCTAGTTAGCTTCAAGGAACCTGCTTTAGTGGAACCATGATGTTTCATTGGAACTTCCTATGCTAATATATAAGGCATGTAATATATAAAAAGACTTACAATTATGGTTCATGAATAAATATAACCTAAACTTAATGAGAGTCCAATTTATTTAAGGGGTCATGGTTTAGTTGAAACATAATAATTTATTAGAACTTTCAATGCTAAAATATTGCACGTAATATTTCAAACGACTTAGAATGAAGTGTCATTAAAGTATATAACTAAAAATTTATGATAGTCCAAATTGGCTTCAAGGTTCCTGGTTTAGAGGAACAATGATGGTTAATTGGAACTTTTAATGCTAATATATATGGCATGTATATTTTAAACGACTTACAATTATGAGTCATTAATGAATATAACTTAAAATTAATGATAGTCCTATTTGGTTTCAGGGCATATGGTTAAGTTCTACCATAATGGTTCATTGGAACTTTCAATGCTAAAATATTGTATGTAATATGTCAAACAAATTGGAATTAGGTGCCATGAAAGTATATATTTTAAAATTAATAATAGTCCAAATTTGTCTCAAGGAACTTAGTAAGAAGGACTATTATGGATCATTGGAATGTTCATCGCTATAGTAAGGCATGAAACATATCAAACGACTTGGAATGAAGTGTCATGAATCAATATATAGTAAAACTAATGATAGTCCAAATTTATCTCAAGGAACTTGGTTTAGTGGAACTATTATGGTTCATTGGAATGTTCAATCCCAAATCATGGCGTGTAATATTCAAACGACTTACAATTATGTGTCATGAATGAATATATCCTAAAATTAATGATAGTCCAATTTGGTTTCAAGTAATATTGTTTTGTTGAAGCATAATAATTCATTAGATCTTTCTATGCTAAAATATTGCATATAACATGTCAAATAATTTGGAATCAAGTGTCATGAAAGAATATAAGATAAAATTAATGACAGTTCAAATTGGTTTTGCGGAACCTGGTTTAATGGAACCATGATGCTCTATTGGAATTTTTAATGCTAATATATATGGCATGTATTATCTCAAACGACTTACAATTATGTGTCATGAATGAATATAACGTAAAATTAATGATAGTCCAATTTGGTTTCAAGGAACATGGTTTAGTTGAACCGTAATAGTTTATTGAATTTTCAATGCTAACATATGGCATGTAATATGTCAAACGACATGGAATGAAGTGTTATGAATGAATATAAGGTAAAAAAATGATATTCCCAATTGGTTTCACGGAACCTGGTTTAATGGAAGCATGATGGTTCACTGGAACTTTTAGAGGTAATATACATGGCATGTAATATATCAAACGACTTGCAATTATGTGTCATGAATGAATATAACCTAAAATTCATGATAGTCTAGATTGGCTTCAAGGAACCCTGTTTAGTCGAACCTTGATGGTTTACTAGAACTTTCAATGCTAATATAAGTTATGTAATATATCAAACGACTTACAATTATGGGTCATGAATGATTATAACTTAAAATTAATGATAATTCAAATTGTTTTCAAGGAACCCTGTTTATTCGAACCTTGATGGTACATTGGAACTTTCAATGCAAATATATTGCATGTAATATGTCTAGCGACTTGGATTAAAGTGTCATGAAAGAATATAACTTATAATAATAATTGTCTGAACCATGATTGTTCATTGGAACTTTCAATGCTAATGTATAGCATGTAATATTTCAAATGACTTTGAAGGATGTGCCATAAATCAATATACAGTAAAACTAATAATAGTCCAAATTTGTCTCAAGGAACTTGGTTTAGTGGAAAAATGATGGTTTATTAGAACTTTCCATGCTAAAATGTAGCTTGTAATATATCAGACGACTTGCAATGATGTGCCATGAATTAATATACAGTAATATTTATGATAGTCCAAATTTATCTCAAGGAAATTGGTTTACTGGAACCATTATGGTTTATTGGAATGTTCAATGCAAAATAATTGCATGTAATATATCAAACAACTTAGACTGGTTTTGCATGAATGAATATAACGTAAATTTAGTGATAGTCGACATTGGTTCAAAGGAACATGGTGTAGTTGTAGCATAATAATTCATTGGAACTTTTAAAGCTAAAATATTGCATGTTATATGTCCCACGACTTGGAATGAAGTGTCATGAAAGAATATAACTTAAAATTAATAATAGTCCAAATTGATTTCAAGGAACCTGGTTTAGTGGAACCATGATGGTTGATTGAATCTTTCCATGCTAAAATATAGCTTGATATATATCAGACGATTTGGAATGATGTGCCATGAATGAATATGCAGTAAAATTAACATTAGTCCAAATTTATCTAAAAAACTTGGTTTAGTAGTACCATTATGGTTCATTGGAATGTTTAATGCTAAAATATGGCGTGTAATATGTCAAACGACATAGAATGAAGTGTCATGAATGAATGTACAGTAATATTTATGATAGTCTAAATTTATCTCAAGGAACTTGGTTTAGTGGAACCATTATCGTTGATTGGAACTTTCAATGCTAAAATATTGCATGTAATATGTCAAAGAAATTGGAATTAAGTGTCATGAAAGAATATAACATAAAATTTATGATAGTCCAATTTGGTTTATGGAATATTGTTTAGTTGAAGCATTATAATTCATTGGAACTTTAAATGGCAAAATATTGCATGTAATATGTCAAAGACTTGGACTGAAGTGACATGAAAGAATATAACTTAAAATTTATGATAGTCTTAATTGGCTTCAAGGAACTTGGTTTAGTGGAACTATGGTGGTTTATTAAAATGTTCGATACTATAGTATTGCATGAAATATATCACACAACTTGGAATGAAGTGTCATGAATGAATATAATGTAAAATAAATGATAGTCCAAATTGGTTTTTAGGAACCTTGTTTAGTGGAAACATGATGGTTTATTAGAACTTTCCATGCTAAAATATAGCTTGTAATATATCAGACGACTTGCAATGATGTGCCATGAATGAATATAATGTAAAATTAATGATAGTCTAAATTTGTGTCAAGTAAATTGGTTTAGTAGAAATATTATGGTTCATTGGAATTTCAATGCTAAATAATGGCATGTAATATATCAAAAAACTTGGAATGGTTTGGCATGAATGAATATAACGCAAATTTAGTGATAGTCGACATTGGTTCAAAGGAACATGGTTTAGTTGTGGCATAATAATTCATTGGAACTTTAAATGCTAAAATATTGCATGTTATATGTCACACGACTTGGAATGAATTGTTATGAAAGAATATAACTTAAAATTAATAATAGTCCAAATTGATTTCAAGGAACCTGGTTTAATGGAACCATGATGGTTTATTAAATCTTTCCATGCTAAAGTATTGCTTGTAATATATCAGACGATTTGAAATGATGTGCCATGAATGAATATGCAGTAAAATTAACGTTAGTCCAAATTTATCCTAAGGAACTTGGTTTAGTAGAACCATTATGGTTCATTGGAATGTTTAATGCTAAAATATAGCGCGTAATATGTCAAACCAATTTGAATTAGGTGTCATGAAAGAATATAACTTAAAATAATGATAGTCCAATTTGGTTTCAAGGCATAAGGTATAGTTGAAGCATAATAATAATTTGCTACTTTCAATGCTAAAATGTTGCATTAATATTTCAAGGACTTGGAATGAAGTGTCATGAAAGTATATAACTTAAAATTTATGATAGTCTTAATAGGCTTCAAAGAACCTGGTTTATTGGAACCATGATTGTCCACTGCAACTTACAATGCTAATTTTTATCGCATGTAATATATCAAACGACTTACATTTATGTGTCATGAATAAATATAACCTAAAATTAATGATAGTCTAATTTTGTTTCAAGAAACATAATTTAGTTGAAGCATAAGAATTCATTGGAACTGTTAATACTAAAATATTGCATGTAATATGTCAAACCAATTTGAATTAGGTGTCATGAAAGAATATAACTTAAAATAATGATAGTCCAATTTGGTTTCAAGGCATAAGGTATAGTTGAAGCATAATAATAATTTGCAACTTTCAATGCTAAAATGTTGCATTAATATTTCAAGGACTTGGAATGAAGTGTCATGAAAGTATATAACTTAAAATTTATGATAGTCTTAATAGGCTTCAAAGAACCTGGTTTATTGGAACCTTGATGGTTCATTGGAACTTCCAATGCTAATATATATGGCATGTTTTATATCAAACGACTTACAATTATGTAGTATGAATGAATATAACCTAAAATTAATCATAGTCCAATTTGGTTTCAAGGAATATGGTTTACTGGAACCTTAATGGTGCATTCGAACTTTCAATGCTAAAATATTTCATGTAATATGTTAAAAACATGGAATGAAGTGACATAAAGGAATATAAATATAATTTATGATAGTCTTAACTGGCTTCAAGGAACATGGTTTAGTGGAACCAAGATGGTTCATTGGAACGTCCAATGCTAATACATGGCAAGTAATATACCAAACGACTTACAATTATGTGTTATGAATGAATATAACCTAAAATTAATCATACTCCAATTTGGTTTCAAGGAACATTGTTTATTTGAAGCATAAAAATTCAATGAAACTTTCAATGCTAATATATTGAATGTAGTATGTCAAACAAATTGGAATTAGGTGTCATGAAAGAATATAACCTAAAATTTATGATATTCGAAATTGGCTTTAAGGAACCTGGTTAAGTTGAACTTTGATGATTCATTGGAATGTTCAAACCTATAATATAGCATGAAATATATAAAACGACTTGGAATGATGTGTCTAGAATGAGTATAAAATAAATTATTGATTGGTCCATATTAGTTTCAAGTAACATGGTTTAGTGAAACCATTATTGTTTATTGGAACTTTCAATGCTAGCATATGGCATGAAATCTATTAATCGATATAGAATAAGGTGTTCTGAATGAATTACTTACTTACTTTTCAAACCCGCTTATCCGTTAGGGTCGCGGAGGCAGCAGCCCTATGGAGGATCTCCAGCGATCGCGATTTTCCGCCATCAGGCGCATGTCCTCCCTGGTAATATCCAAGCGACTCGAAGCCAGATTCTCCATGTAGTCTAGCCACCTGGTTCTACGCCGACCCCTTGGTCTCTTACCCACCGGCTTGGAAAATAACAACTGCTTAGGAAGACTAGTTTGCGGCATCCGTATCACGTGGCCATACAAGTGCAACTGAGATCTCTCAATGCGGAGAAGTAGCGGCTCAACACCTAAAGATTCCATTATTGTGCTGCTGTACACTCTATCTAGTAGGGTAACACCTGCCACACCTCTCAGGAATCTCATTTCGGCCGCTTGTACCCGCGATCGCACTCTTTCGGTAATTACCCAAGCCTCATGACCATAGGTGAGAATGGAGACAAAGATAGATTTGAAGACGGAGAGCTTGGCTTTGTTACCCAGCTCTCGTTTCGTTACCACGGATCGCCACCGTTCACGTCTGACACAGCTTGCTGCACCGATCCGAGCATCCAACTCCTTCACCTGCCGTCCATCACTCGTGAATGCAATCCCGAGATACTTGAACTTCTCCACCTGTCTCAATGAGGCTCCCCTAACATGGAGAGCGCACTGAGCAGGCTGTCTTGAAAGAACCAGAACTTCGGTTTTAGCCACACTGATCTTCATCCCAGCTTTTTCACATTTGGCTGCAAACCGATCTTGTGCATGCTGAAGTTTCGTGCGAGAAGACCCAAGCAGGACAAGGTCGTCCGCAAAGAGCAACCTCTCCACCAGGCAGTCGCCCACACAAACACGCTCATCGCCTCGGCTGCCCCTGTCTATCTAGTCCATAAAGACAATGAACAAGATGGGCGACAGTACGCATCCTTGGCGGAGTCCAACACCCACGGTGAACGGTCTTGACTTAATGCCATTTATCCGGACACACATCTCAGAGCTTTCGTACAGAGACCTCTTTTGCATACTTTCAGGATTTCTCAAAGATTTGCCTTAGAGCAAATATGTGATCCGTCGTGCTTCGGCCAGGTCGGAAACCACACTACTCCCCCGACAGTTTGGAGTCGACTATTTCCCGACTTCTCTTCTCCTGACACTTTCCCAGGAATGCTGAACAAAGTGATGCCTCGATAGTTGTTGCAATCTCTCTGATCTCCCTTTTTGAAGATAGGGATCACAATTCCTGTCTGCCTTTGCTTAGGGGCCTGTCCAGATATCCAAGCAACCTGACACACTCGAGTCAGCCACTGATACCATCCTGATTTAAGGCCTTTAACATCTCGGACCGGATTTCATCATCACTTGCAGCTTTGCCAGTCTTCAGGGACTTAATTGCCCATCTGACTTCTGTTTCAGTGATACTACCGTGACTATTCTCCGCTCCAAGGTGCACCTCGTATGCCTCAGTTGTTGTTGTCACCGGATTAAGCAGAGATGCAAAGTATTCTTTCCACCTATGCAATACGCTCCCCTCCGTTTTCAGAAGCGTCCCATCTGAACTCCTTATAGTTTGTGATGAAAGAGACTTCTTTCCACGGAGGTGGCGCACGGTCTGTCAGAACACCTTGTTTGCCGAACAATAGTCTGCCTCCAATTTCTCCCCGAACTTCTTTAGCTGTTGATACTGTCTTTGCTGCTGCTTTTCGCGCCTCAGTGTACCGCACTCGACTCGAAGTTGACTTATTTGCAAGCCATAGCAAATAGGCTTCCTTCTTTGCCTTGACAGCTTCTTGGACTTCACCGTTCCACCATGCAGTCCGTTTCTCACCGCCCTGCGCCACACTCAGCCGCTTACGACCACAGCACAAAGCAGCCGAAGTAATCACAGCAGTTTTAAACAACTGCCACTCCTCTTCAACAGTAACATGATCACTGGGTAGTTCTTTGAAACTTGAAGATATGCTATCTGCAAAGGTCTTCCTCACAGCTCTATCCTCCAGTGCCTCCCATTTAATGCACCAAGTTTGTCTGAACCTAGTATTTCGCTTGGTTGGCATGGATTCAGAGAACCGCAAAGTGCAGACAACAAGGTGGTGATCAGTTGATAGTTCTGCCCCTCTTCTCAGACGAGTATCCAACACTGATCAGAATAAGTCAGCTGAAACAATTACAAAATCAATCAGTGACTTCTGGTCCATTGCATCCCTGTACCAGGTATACTTATGGACATCCCTGTGCTGGAAGGTGTTTGTGATGGAAAGTCCATTGTTGCAACAGGGATCCAACAAGCACCTCCCAGTCGCATTTAAATCGGGGTCACCATTCCTTTCAATCACGCCCCTCCACGTTTGGTCATCGGCCCCTACGTGTGCATTGAAGTCGCCCATTAGGATGACAGAATCTGCACTCCCTCTCCTGCTAAGAGCAGCATCAACTTCATCTAGAAAAAGTGGGTACTCTGTGAATGCATTCGGAGCATATGAAACAAATAGAGAGAGAGACCGTTTCCCTATCTGAAGCCTCAGGAGACACAGTCTTCCACCTAAGGGGGTCCAATCTGCAACATAATCTGCCAGCCAGGGACTTGTGAGTATCCCCACTCCTGCCTGGGCAGTTATGTTAGGGTTGACACCAGAGTAGAAAAGCTTCCACACTCCTTCTAAGTCCACAGTTCCAGAACGTTTCGTAGAGGTAATACCTAAGACGTTTGGTAGAGGTAATACCTATGATATCCAGTCGATACCGTTTGGCTTCCTCCACTAACTCTGATTCCTTTCCTGTCATGGAGAATAAGTTCCAAGTGCCGATTGACAGCACCCGATCCCGTTGTCGCTTTACCACTTTCTCCTCCTGGGTAAAGGCATGCGCTGCCCCCGAACGTTTCCCCAAGCGCATAGCGAGTGCACTGGTGGGGCTTCTTGGAGGCAGTGCTCCGAGATAACAGCCGGGAGACTGTCGACTATTTTTCGAACGAGAGCCTCCGCCTAACTCCCGAACGCGGGTGACTCTAACCTGGGCCACACCCGATGCAGTATGAATTTTCTCATTTGTCAACATCAATGAATGAATGAATATATCCTAAAATAATTATAGTCCAAATTGGTTTCAAGTAACCTGGTTCAGTGGAATCATTATGGTTCATTGGAACTTCCAATGCTAAAATATTGCATGTAATATGTCAAAAAAATTGGACTTAAGTGACATGAAAGAATATAACATAAAATTAATGACAATCCAAATTTGTTTCAAGTAACCTGGTTTAGTGAAACCATTATGGTTTATTGGAATTTCAATGCTAAAATATGGCATGTAATATATCAAACGTCTTGGAATGGTATGGCATGAATGAATATAACGTAAATTTAGTGATAGTCGACATTGGTTCGTAATGTAATGGTATCTTTATGGCTCAATTGGAAACTAAAAATGTTGCAAAGGGCTTTTTATAATATAGTTCTGCGATTGGTTTAGTTTAACCTTTCAGTACTTGGTAAAGACATTCTTTATTGTTTTATTAAGTAACGAAAGTGGCTTCATGCTATTAGTGCGGGAAAACGCGTCTCTCTGTCCGTGGGTATGTCTGTTCGTAACTCAAACTCCTCCGAGACTATGAAAGATTTTCAAAATCTGTTTTCGTCAGTCGATGAATATTGTGCATGGCACTAGCTAGTTACAGGTTTTATCTAAATCGGTTCATTGGCACGTGCACAAATAGTACCTGTATTTTCCCGCCTAGCAATTTTAAATGGAAAGATCTATTGAATAATATATAAAACAAATCAAAATGACGAGTTAGATGCGCTTATTCATTATTATTTTCGTCAGTCAAAGAAGATCTTACATGGCACGAACAAATCGCAAACATTTTTTAAATCTGTTTAATAGCACGTACATAAATGGTTCAGTGTAATATGTCAAATGAGTTAGAACGAGGTGTCATAAAGAAATATAACGTAAAATAAATGATACTCCAAATTGGTTTTAAAAATCCTTGTTCAGTTGAACCATGATGGTTCATTGTAAATTTCAATGATAAGATATTGCGTGTAATATGTCTAACGACTTGGAATGAAGTGTTATGAAAGAATATAACCTAAAATTAATGATAGTCCAAATTGGTTTTAAGAAACTTAGATTAGTGGAACCATGATGGTTCATTGGAACTTTCCATTGTAATTTATTGCATGCAATATATCAAACGACTTTGAATGATGTGCCATGAATCAATATACAGTCAAATTAATGATAGTCCAAATTTGTATCAAGGAACCTGGTTTAGAGGAACCATTAAAGTTCATTGGAACTTTCAATGCAAAATATGGCATGAAATATATCAAACGAAATGGAATGTTGTGTCAAGAATGAATATAAAGTAAATTAATGATAGTCCAAATTGATTTGAAGAAACCTAGTTTAGTGGAACCATGATGGTTTATTGGAACGTTCCATGCTAAAATATAACTTGTTGTATACAAAACGACTTGGAACGATGTGTCAGGAAGAAACATAGCGAAAAATTAATGATAGTCCAAATTGGTTTTACAGAACATGGAACTTTCAATGTTAAGATATGGAGTGTAATTTGTCAAACGACTTGGAATGAAGTGTAATGAATGAATATAACTTAAAATACTGATAGTCCAAGTTGGTTTCAAAGAACCTGGTTTATTGAATGATAATGGTTCACTGGTACTTTCAATGCTAATATATTGCGTGTAAAGTATCAAACAACATTGAATTATGTGTTATGAATGAATATGTCATAAAATTATTGATACTCCAAAATGTTGCCAAGGAACCTGGTTTAGTGAAACCATCATGGTTTATTGGAAGTTCAATGCTAAAATATGGCATATAGCATATACATCTATCGCCAACCAAGGGATATTAACGCCAGTTAATCATGTTTGCAAATTGCGTAAATCACTTTATGGCCTCAAACAAAGTAGAAGATGCTGGTATGTAAAATTGTGTCAGCTTCTTACCCGACTAAAATTCACTCCATCCAGAGCAGACGATTTTTTTCTACTACTCCAATGCTGGGTGCACCATTCTCCTAACAGTCTATGCGGATGACATCCTAGCAGCAACAACAAATGTTTCCATCCTAATCTCCATCATGGATAAAGTGAAACAAGAAATCGACCTCGTGGAGTTAGGAGTGGTAAAGCATCTGCTATGTATGAATGTGTGACAAGTGAACGGTTCAATTCGTCTGTCACAGGCATATCATATCAAGCAAATCCTGCATGATTATGGCCTTCAAGACATCACACCAAAGACCATGCCACTAAGCCCTCATGTGAACCTTGATAATACTGCAGATTAACAACTGGTCGATTCTACCAATTACAAATCTCTTCTCGGTTCCTTAATGTATGTAATGACTTACAGCTGGCCGGGTATAGCTTTTGCAATTACTAAGCTGTCAGCATATGCTAAATCGCCTACACATTTGCATATGAGTGTTTTTAAGAGCGTCGCTTCTTATCTTAAACACTCCTGCGTAATATCACTCGTTTTCACCCTTTCTACGGGTCTTTTGTACGCATTTGCTGACGCTAGGTGGTGTGTCACCCCAGAGAGTAAAAGGTACTCTGGAATTTTGATCAAAATGGGGAAAAATACTATAACCTGGTCATCTAAGAAGCAACGTTTTGTCGTGAAATCACTGAAATGTCTTTAGGACCTCATAACCGAGTTAGGACAAGGGGAGTTTGTTTCTTTCTCCACAATCATTTACATTGACTCAACGCGCGAGAAATAATCATCAGAATGTGATTCTTGATTACTGTTCTTCCCCCAACATGCCGGCAAACGCCCTAACTAAACCTTTACCTGCGCCTGCTTTACGCAGATTCCTGGATTTGTTATCCTTATCTTAGCAGGATAAGTAATTATTTGTACTAAATTACTTAACTCATTAGTTTGCTGGCCTACACGAGTGTACTTACAAAGTTTATATTTTTCCTTTAAACTTCATAATTGCAAAGTTATTTTAATTCGCGGGATGAGAGGGGTTCTAAACGCAATATTTTTTGTTAAATGACTTTAGCTTTAAAATCGTAAAAGGATATCTTTTGGGCTTCTTCTTAACTTACATTGTTTTTTTTAATACCTTTTTTGTCTTAGCTTATATGTATTTTTTACATTTGTTAATGTACGTTAAATTATACATTTATTATACATTTCAATTATGGTATACCAAAAATGGAAAATATACTTTTTTATCCTCTTTTGCTAAAAAAGCAAAACATACTGTCAGCGCACAAAAATAAAAGTAAATAATAAAGGCATAAATGTTTTTGTTTATTGTAATTTAGACAAATTTTTTTCTTTTGAATCGCCATTTTTTTGTGTTCAAGAAAATTACAGGGAAAGCTCAGATTTTTTATGAAAAAATTCATTTAGTTTATGTTTCTATTTTTTCTATTCTTTAAGTTTTTTTTTTACTGTTTTGCAAACAGTGAATGTTGAGTATATATTGTTTTAATAAATGTTAAGTAAAAAATCTACACGTGAACATCACTGTCCGCAGCTAGTTGTCCCTCGCGAATAATTTTCGTGATCACGAGGATGTGTGTCCAACTATTGTTGATGTTCTTTCCGTGGATACTGTTTTTTTTAATTACAGACAGACCACTTCCAGCTTCGACACATATTGAGATTGCATAATTTCACCACGCGAGAAATTAATCATCAGAATGTGATTCTTTCTTACTGTGTCTCCCCCAACATGCCGGCAGACGCACTAACTAAACCT
>JAHWFO010074230.1:22252-79685 GCA_023313115.1 Rhysida immarginata | reverse complement strand
GGAACCATTATGGTTCATTGGAATTTCAATGCTAAAATATGGCATGAATTATATCAAACGACTTGGAATGGTATGTCCCGAATGAATATAACTTAAATTTAGTGACAGTAGACATTGGTTTAAAGGTACGTGATGTAATAGTATCTTTATAGCTCAATTGGAAACTAACAATGTTACATAGGACTGCGATTGGTTTAGTTTAACCTTTCAGTACATGGTAAAGACATTTTTTTAATGGTTTATTAAGTAACGAAAGTTGCTTCATGTTATCAGCGTGGGGAAACGCATCTGTCTGTTCGTCTCTAAGTCTGTCCGTAAAACAAACTCCTCCTAAACTATGAAAAATTTTCAAAATCTGTTTTCGTCAGTCGATGAATATTGTTCATGGCACTAACTAGTTCCCAATATATTTTAAATCGGTTTTTTTGGCACGCCACAAATAGTACTTGTATTTTCCCGCCCAGCAATTTTCAATGGGAAGATCTATTGAATAATATATAAAACAAATCATAATGACGAGATAGATGCGGTTATTCATGATTATTTTCGTCAGTCAATGAAGATTTTACAAGGCACGAACAAATCACAAACATTATTTAAATCTCTTTAATAGAACGTACATAAATGGTTCATTCGAGGTTTTCGTACGAAAATATGGCGTTTAATATGTGAAACGACTTGGAATGAAGTGTCGAGAATGAATATAACCTAAACCTAATAATAGTCCAAGTTGGTTTCAAGGAAACTGCTTAAGTAGAACCATGATGGTTCATTAGAACTTTTAATGCTAAAGTATTGCATGTAATATGTCATACGACTTGGAATTAAGTGTTATGAAATAATATGAATTAAAATTTATGATAGTCCTATTTGGCTTCAAAGAACTGGTTTAGTGGAACCGTGATGGTTCATTGGAACTTCTAATGCTAATATATGGCTTGTAATATATCAAACGACTTACAATTATGTGTCATGAATAAATATAACCTAAAATTAATAACAGTCCAATTTGGTTTCAAGGAACATAGTTTACCTGAAGCATAATAATTCATTGAAATTTTGAATGCTAAAATATTGCATGTAATATGTCAAACAAATTGGAATTAAGTGTCATGAATGAATATAACCTAAAATTTATGATAGTCCAAATTGGCTTCAAAGAAGGTGGTTTGGTCGAACCATGGTGGTTCATTGGAACTTTCAATGCTAATATATGGCATGCAATATATCAAACGTTGATGTGCCATAAATCAATATACAGTAAAACTAACGATAGTCTAAATTTGTCTCAAGGAACTTAGTTTAGTGGAAACATAATGATTCATTAGAATGTTCAATGCTATAGTACAGCATGAAATATATAAATGGACTTAGAATGATGTGTCAAGAATGAACATAAAGTAAATTATTGATTGTCAAAATTGTGTGAAGGGCTGTATAAAATATAGTTCCGCGAAAGGTTTATATTAACCTTTTGTTACTTGGTTATGACAGTCTTTAATGGTTTATTATACAATGAAAGGTGCTTTATGCTATCTGTGTATGAAACGTGTCTGTCTGTCCGTCTGTCTGTCTGTCCGTCTGTAACTCAAACTCCTCCGACACAAAGAAAGATTTTTAAAAACCGGTTTTCCTCAGTCGATGAATATTGTTTATATCACGAACTATGAATTTACATATACTATCTAAATCGGTTCATTGGGACGTGCACATATGGTACCTTTACTTTCCCGCCTAGCAATTTTCAAAGGGAAGGTATATTTTAAATAATACATAAAGCAAATCGTAATGACGAGATAGATGCGTTTACTCATTCTTATTTTCTTCAGTCGATTTTTAAATCTGTTTAATAGCATGTGCACAAATGGTAATTTTAAGATCCCACCTAGCAATTTTTAATAGAGAGATATATTAAAGAATATATCAAACAAATCGAAATGACGAGATAGAAGCGGATATAAATTACTATTTTCGCTAATTCATAAAAGAGGTTCCGGGAATGAACCATTTTGAAAATGGTTCAAATCGAAACAATGACACGTGCTCTAATAGTACTGTTATGGCACCCTCAAAAATTTTCAGTGCAAAAATATCGCATGTAATATATGAAACAACTTGGAATGATGTATCAAGAATGAATATAACGTAAAATTAATGATATTCGAAATTGGTTTCAAGGAGCCTGACTTAGTTGAACCATAGTGTTCATTGAAACTTACAATGCTCAAATATAGCATGACATATATCAAACGACTTAGAGCGAAGTGTCATGAAGAAATTTAATGTAAAATTAATGATATTCTAAATTGGTTTCAAGGTACCTGGTTTAGTGGACGTGTAATATGGCAGACGACTTGTAATGACGTGTCATGAATGAATATAACGTAGAATTAATGAGTGTCCAAATTGGTTTAAAGGAACCTGGTTTAGTAAAACCATAATGGTTCATCTGAACTTTCATAGCTAGTATATAGCATGTAATATATCAAACGACTTAGAATGATGTGTCATGAAAGAATACCTACTTACTTACTTTTCAAACCCACTTATCCGCTTGGTTCGCAGGGGCAGCAGCCCTATGGAAGTTCTCCAGCGATCGTGATCTTCCGCCATCAGGCGCATGTCCTCCCTAGTATTATCCAAGCGACTCGAACCTATATTCTCCATGTAGTCTAACCAACCGGTGTGGGCCGACCCCATGGTCTCTTAAGCACCGGCTTAGAAAATAACAACTGCCTATGAAGATTGTGTGCGGCATCGTACCACGCGGCCATAAAGCGCAAGTGAGATCTCTCAATGCGAGGAAGTAGCGGCCTAACGCCTAAAGATTCCCAAATTGTGCTGCTGTACACCCCTATCTAGTAGGGTAACACCTGCCACGCATATCAGAAATCTCATTTAGGCCACTCTTACCTGCGATCGCACTCTTTCAGTCATTACCCTAGCCTCATGACCATAGGTGAGAATGGGAACAAAGATAGATTTGAAGACGGAGAGCTTGGCTTTGTAGAGCTCGCGTTTCGTTACCACGGATCGCCACAGTTTACGTCTGACACAGCTTGCTGCACCGATCCGAGCATCCAGTTCTTTCTACTGCTGTCCATCTCTCGTGAATGCAATCCTGAGATACTTGAATTTCTCCATACACTCGACTCGAAGTTGACTTATTTGCAAGCCATAGCAAATAGGCTTCCTTCTTTGCCTTCACAGCTTCTTGGACTTCACTTTTCCACTATGCAGTCCTTTTCTCACCGCCCTGCGCCACACACAGCCGCTTACGAACACAGCATAATGCAGCCGAAGTAATCACAGCAGTTTTGAACAACTGCCACTCCTCTTCAACAGTACCACGATCACTGGATAGTTCTTTGAAACTTGAATATATGTTATCTGCAAAGGTCCTCCTCACAGCTCTATCCTCTAATTACTCCCATTTGATGCGCCAAGTTTGTCATGGATTCAGAAAGTTGCAAAGTGCAGACAACAAGGTGGTGATCCGCTGACAGTTCTGCCCCTCTCCTCACACGAGTATACAATAATGATCGGAATAAGTCAGCTGAAACAATTACAAAATTAATCAGTGACTTCTGGTTCATTGCATTCCTATACCAGGTATACCTATGGACATCCCTGTGTAGGAAGAAGGTGTTTGTGATGGAAAGCCCATTGTTGTAACAGAGATCTAACAAGCACCTCCCATTCGCATTTAAACCGGGGTCACCATTCCTCCCAATCACGCCCTTCCACGTTTGGCCATCAGCCCTTACGTCTGCATTGAAGTCGCCCAACAGGATGACAGAATCTGCACTCTTTCTCCTGCTAAGAGCAGCATCAACTTCATCCAGAAAAAGTGGGTTCTCTATGACTGCATTCGGAGCATATGCACCGAATAAAGAGAGAGACCGGTTCCCTATCTGAAGCCTCGGGAGACACAGTCTTCCACCTAAGGGGGTTCAGTCTGCAACATACTCTGCCAGCTGGGGACTTGCGAATATGCCCACTCCCGCCTAGGCAGTCATGTTAGGGTCGACACTAGAGTAGAAAAGCTTCCACCCTCATTCTAAGTCCACAGTCCTAGAACCCAGACGTTTCGCAGAGGTAATACCTACGATATCCAGTCGATTCCGTTTAGCTTCCTCCACTAACTCTGATTCCTTTCCTATCATGGAGAATACGTTCCAAGTGCAAATTGACAGCACCCGATTCCGTTGTCGCTTTAACTGTTTCTCCTCCAGGGTAAAGGCATGCGCTTCTCCCAACCGTTTCCCCAAGCGCATAGCGAGTGCACTTGTGGGGCTTCTCGGAGGCATTGTTCTGAGATAACAGCTGACAGACTGTCGACTATTTTTCGAACGAAAGCCTTTGCCTTACTCCCGAACGCGGGTGACTTTAACCTTCGAAGGCGTATTGGATAATCTTCGTCTCACTTCTCAACCATGAACTTTCTGTTAAGGCTGAACCAAAGGTAGCTGTACTACAACCAGCATAATTCACGGAATCCCTGACCCACACAAACCCGTGAACCACACAAACCCCTGAACCATGGTAAGGGGGCGTCCACCCGGGTGGCCAAGAGGGGTAGGGCATAGGCTTTCTAGTTCACGACGCCTCCTGGTTGTGAGTTCGAATACCGCCGTGGGCATGGATGTTTGTATTTGTCTCGTGATGTGTACAGATAAAACTTGTGAAAAAGGCGCAGAATGACCGTAATAATCGACGCCAAAAATTCTAATAAAATTTATTCTTGAAAGAATATACAGTAAAATTAATGATAGACCAAATTTGTCTCAAGGAACCTTGTTTAGTGGAACTATTCAGGTTTAATAGTACCGTTATGGTTTGCTGGAACTTACCATGCTAAAATACAGCTTACGTAATATATCAAACGACTTTGAATTGTATGGCATTAATGAACATAACTTAAGACAATTGGCAGTCCAAATTTTTTTCAATTAACCTGGTTTAGTGGAACCTAGATAGTTTATTGGAACTTTCAATTCTAAGATATAGCATGTAAGATATCAAACGACTTGGAATGAGGTGTCATCAATGAATATATCGTAAAGTTAATGATAGTCCAAGCTGGTTTCAAGGAACCTGGTTTAGTGGAACCAAGATGGTTCATTGTAACTTTTAATGCTAAAATATGGGATGTAATATATCAAAAGACTGGGAATCACGTTTCATAAATAAATATAACGTACCTTAATGATATACAGTAAAATTACGGATAGACCAAATTTGTTTCAAGGAAACTGATTTAGTGGAATCATTATGGTTCAATGGTATGGCATGTAATATATAGAAGGTCTTGGAATGATATGGCATGAATGAACATAACATAAAATTAATGGTAGTGGATATTTTTTTCAAGGAACCTGGTTTAGTAGAACACCTATGGTTAATTGGAACTTTCCATTCTAAAATATGGCATGTAATATGTAAATGGACTTGGAATTCTGTGCCATTAATAAATATGACGTTTAGTAATAATAGTGCAAATTGGTTTCAAGGAACCCGCGGTTTAGTGGAACCATTCTTCTTTAGTGGAACCATTATGGTTCACTGGAACGCTCAATGCAAATATATGGCATATAATATATCAAACGATTTGGAATAAGGTGCCATGAGTTAATATAACGTAAAAAAAATGATAGTCCAAATTGGTTTCAAAGAACTTGGATTAGTGGAACCATGATGGTTCATTAGAACTTTCAATGGTAATATATACCATGTAATATATCAAATGACTTTAAATGATGTGCCATTAATGAATATTCAGTAAAATTAATGATAGTCCGAATTTGTTTCAAGGAACCTGGTTCAGTGGAACTATTAGAGTTCATTGGAACTTTCAATGCTAAAATATGGCATAAAATATATCAAACGATGTGGAATGATGTATCAAGTATGAACATAGAGTAAATAAATGATATCCAAATTTGTTACAAGGAACCTGGATTAGTAGAACCTTCATGGTACATTGTAACTTTCAATAACATGTAAAATATGGCATGTAATATATCAAACGACTTGTATTGATACGACATGAAGAAATATAACGTAAAATTAATGATAGTCGACATTGGTTCAAGGGAACGTGTTGTAATTGTATCTTTATAGCTCAATTGGAAAGAAGCAAAGTTTACATAGGGCTTTTTGAAATATAGTTACGCGAATTGTTTAGATTAATTATTCGTTAGTTTGTTATGACATTCCTTAATGGTTTGAAATGGTTTAAGTATTGAAATGTGCTTTATGCTCTCAGTGTGGGGAAACGTGTCTGTCTGTTCGTGTGTCTGTCCTTCCGTCTATCTTTCTGTCCGTGTTTAACACAAACTCATCCGAGACTATGAAAGATATTCAAAATCTGTCTTCGTCAGTCGAAGAACGTTGTTCAAGGCACGAAATATTTACATATATTATCGAAATCGGTTCATTGCCAAGTGCACAAATAGTACCACTATTTTCTCGCCTGGCATATTAAAGGAAGATAAATTGAAGAATCAATGAAACAAATCGTAATGACGAGATAGATGCGGTTATTCTTTATTATATTCGTCAGTGGATGAACATGGTACATGGCACGAACCTGTCACAAATATTCGTTAAATCTTTTCAATAACACGTGCACAAATGGTACATTTATAACCAAAATTAGCACTTTTCAATGGAGAGATATATTAAGTAAAAAATCAAACAAATCAAAATGACGAGATAGAAGCGGATTTGAATTACTATTTTCGCCAATTGTTAAAAAAGGTTCCGGGAATTAACCATTTTGAAAATGGTTCAATTCGAAAGAATGACACGTGCTCTAATAGTACTGGTATGACAAACACAAAAAATTTTCAGTGCTAAAATATCGCATGTAGTACATCAAACGACATGAAATGATTATTATAAAGTAATGAACATAAATGAATGACATAAATTACTATAAAGTAAAATTGATGGTAGTCGAAATTGGTTTAAAGGAACCTGGTTTAGTAAAACCATGGAGGTTCATTGGAACTTTCAATGCTACAAAATAGCAGGTAATATAGAAAACGACTTTGAATGAGTTGTAAGGAATGAATATAATGATATTCGAAATTGCTATCAAGGAACTGGAATTAGTTGAACCATAATGGTTCAAGGAACTTTCAATGCTAAAAAAAAGCATGTAATATATAAAAAGACTTGGAGCGAGGTGTCCTGAATGAATATGACGTAAAATAATTGATAGTCTTAATTGGTTTCAGGGAACCCGGTGTAGTGGAACCATTTTGGTTTACTGGAACTATCATGGTTCACTGTAACTTTCAATGCTAAAATGTAGCTTAAAATATATCAAACGACTTGGAATGACGTGTCAATAATGAATATAACGTATTAGCAATGATAGTCTTAGTTAGTTTCAAAGAACCTGGTTTAGTGGAACCATGATAGTTCATAGTATCTTTCTGTGCTAACATATAGCATGTAATATATCAAACAATTTGGAATGACGTGTCGATAATGAATATAACGTAGAAGTAATCATAGTCTAAGTTGGTTTCAAAGAACCTGGTTTAGTGGAACCATTCAGGTTTAATAAAACCGTTATTGTTCATTGGAACTTTCAATGCTATTACATATAAATATAGCATTTAATATTTAAAACGACTTGGAGCGAGGTGTCCTGAAAGAATATGACGTAAAATTGATGATTGTCTTAATTGGTTTCAAGCAACCCAGTTCAGTGGAACCATTTTGGTTTACGGGCACTATTATAGTTCACTGTAACTTTCAATACTAAAATATAGCTTGGAGTATATCAAACGACATGAAATGAGGTGTCATAAATGAAATTAACGTAAATTAATGACTGTCCGAATTGGTTTCAAGGATTCTGGTTCAGTAGAACCATGATCGTTTATCTGAAGTTTCATTGCTAGTATATTGAATGTAATATATCAAACGACTCAGAATGACGTGTCAATAATGAATGTAACGTAAAAGTAATGATAGCCCAAGTTGGTTTCACGGAACCTGGTTTAGAGGAACCATTCAGGTTCAGTAACACCGTTATTGTTCATTGGAAATTTCAATGCTAAAATATGGCATTTAATATTTAAAACGACTTGGACAGATGTGCCATGAATGAATATGACGTAAAACAATGATAGTCCAAATTGGTTTAAAGGCATCCTCGGTTTAGTGGAACCATTCTTCTATAGTGTAACCGTTATGGTTTACTGGAACCATTATGGTTCATTTGAACCACTATGGTTCATTGGAACCATTATGGTTTACTGGAACTTTCAATGCTAAAATATGGCATGGAATATATCAAACGAATTGGAATGATGTGCTTTGAATGAATATGAAGTAAAATTAATGGTAGTCGAAATTGGTTTTAAGGAACCTGGTTTACTGGAAGCGTACTGGTTCATTAGAACTTTCATTGCTAAACTATTGCTCGTAATACATCAAACGACTTAGAGTAAGTTGTAATGAATGAATATTACGTAAAATTCAGGATATTTGGAATGTTTTCTAGAAACCTGGCTTGGTAGAACCATTCTGGTTTAGTGGAACGGTTATGGTTCATTGGAACTTTCAATGCCACTATATATATAAAATTTCTGGTAATGAACCATTCTGGTAATACTAAGTTTCTGGTAATGAACCATTTCTAAAATGGTTGAAATCGACACGTGCTCTAATAGTGCTGTTATGACACCCTCAAAAATTTTCAGTGCTAAAATTAGGAATGTAATATATCAAACGACGTAAAATGAGTGGTGATGAATGACAATAACGTAAAATTAATGATATTCGAAATTGGTTTCAAGGAACCTGGTTTAGTTGAACCATAATGGTTCATTGGAAGTTTCAATACTAATTTATAGCATGTAATATATCGAACGACTTGGAACGAGGTGTCATAAAGAAATAAAACATAAAATTAATGATAGTCCTAATTAGTTTCAAGGATTCTGGCTTAGTGAAACCATTCTAGTTTAGTGGATCCATCATGGTTCACTGTAACTTTCAATGCGAGAATATAGCATGGAATATATCAAACGACTTGGAACGAGGTGTCATGAAGAAATAAAACGTAAAATTGGTTTCAAGGAACCAGTCTTATTGTAACCATTCTGGTTTAGTGGATTTATCATGGTTCACTGTAACTTTCAATGCTAAAATATAGCATGGAATATATCAAACGATTTGGTATGAGTGGTATAGAAGGAATATAACGTAAAAATAATGATATTTGAAAATGGTTTAAAGGAACCTGGTTTAGTGTAACCATAATGGTTCATTGGAATTTCCAATGCAAAAATATAGCACGTAATATATCAAAAGTTTTGGAATGAGTGTTAATGAATGAATATAACGTAAAAATAATGATATTCGAAATTGGTTTCAAGGAACCTGGTATAGTTGAACCATTATGGTTCATTGGAAGTTTAAATACTAAAATATAGCATGTAATATATCAATCGACTTGGAACGAGGTGTCATGAAGAAATGAAACGTAAAATAATGATAGTCCTAATTGGTTTTAAGGAACCTGGCTTAGTAGAACTATTCTGGTTTAGTGGAACCATAATGGTTCATTGTAACTTTCAATGCTAAAATATGGCATGTAATATATCAAGCGACATGAAATGACGTGTCATAAATGAATATAACGTACATTAATGATAGTCAAAATTGGTTTCAAGAAACCTGGTTAGTAGAACTATGATGGTTCTTTGTAACTTTCAGTGCTAAAATATAGCATGTAATATATAAAATGACTTGGAATGATGTGCCATAAATGAATATGAAGTGAAATTAATGATTGTCAAAATTGGTTTCAAATAACCCGGTTTAGTGGAACCATTTGGGTTTAGTGGAACCATTTAGGTTTAGTGGAACCATAATGGTTCACAGGAACTTTCAATGATAAAATTCAACAAAACAAAATTCATGCTATTTTTTCGACGGAATGAGCTAAATGTTCTCACAGATTTGCCTATTTACTATAATTTACACATATTACTAGCTACAAATACTTTTAAATACTTAGGAATCCATTTGACACATGATCTTACCTGGGACTTACTTACTAATATTCTTTTAACCAAACTTTTTAAAAGACTGGGAATGATATCTCATCTCCGCTTTCTTCCCTCCTATATACTAACTCTTCTTTATAACTCATTAATACACTCAGCCCTCTGCGGAGTCCAATTTTGGAGATCCGCTACGAACTCCAATCTCTTACGCCTTTATCGCTTACAAAAATGGTTTCTAAGAACCTTGATTAACATTCGATTGCCTAACTCTCTTTCCCATTATTTCGAACTCCTGGGCGTTCCAGCCATTTATCAAATTTATATTATTCAACTTTGCCTATTCGTTTACAAAATTATTAACTTTCAATATATTCTTTCTTCTCCTTTTGAAATATGTCATCAACAAAACATTCACTCCTGTCCCACCCGATTGTCACACATGATTAGCCTCCCTTTTACCTGAAATAACTACCAACGCCGTTGCATCTCCTTTATCGGCGTCAAATGGTAAGGCAATTTACCTGAACATATCCAAATATCTCCCACATGTGCAACTTAAAAAAAATTATTGAAATATTCGCTCCTATCTAATAAAATACCTACTAACCCCTGCTAAAACTTTTTACTATTTACAATCCCCCCTATATATAACCCAATTTTTTTTAATGATTCTTAATATCTCATACATTTTTTACAGATACTTAACTGCCAACCCCTCATACATCTTAACTCCATCACGAACTACCATAAAAATTACCATTTTGTTAGTTGTTTTCTTTCTTTTTTTAAAAAATGATATATAATTTCAAACTATTACCATAAATTAATACTTAAGATCTGTTATACAATAACCCCGCCGAAGACCTCACACGTCGGCCAGCTGGCTATACAGGCTCCAGTCAGGGCTTTTTGTAAATCAATTCTAAGGAAATAAAGAAATACAGAAATTCTAAAGTAAAAAAAATAGGGCGTGTAATATGTCAAAAGATATAGAATGAGGTATGTTGGACTGTTAAAGATTTTATGCTTTTGTGCAAACAGTCAAGAAGCATTCGGCTAGCACGTGTCAACAATTGTAGGGCACACATCAGAGCTTAACTATGTAAATCAGATGACATCTTTTAAATGTATGACAACAACTGATATGTTATAAAACATTGTTGGCGATCTTAAATTAACACATCAAAATAAAACTGTACAAAATTTTATCTTATTTATACCAACTCAAACATTCAATGGATCCCTAATATAGACATTACAGATGCTAATATTGGCATCAGAAGTGCCCAAAAGAAAATTATCCAGATTCCTGATCAAGCAAATTGGCAAAAAAAATTGAAAAAAGAATATATTTTAATTGTCTACACGGATATTGGTATAGCTAAATGTGTACATATTATAAAATAATATTGCTAATAAAAATCTTCCAAAAATTGCCCTGATTTTATCTACAAAAAAATAAATATGTATTAAAATTTTTTAGTGACAAGTAGCTAGGAAAGAAGTATTTAAATTCTCTACAATAAAATAATTAACAATAATGCTCGGGCTAGGATAATAAAAAAGACTAAATAATTATATATCATCAAAATACCTTGAAACAAAAATTTCATTACTATACGTCAAAAACACAAATTGAGGTGAAGGGTTCTTCATTTTATTACAAAATAAAAATAACTGAAAAAAAAGTGTGAATAACGAATAATTAGAGCATCATATTATATGTCAAACAACATGGAATTAGGTGTTATGCATGAATACAATGTAAAATAATTTTAGACGAAATTGGTTCCAAGGTGTAGTGGAATATGACGGTTCATTAGAACTTTCAAAGCTAAAATATGGCTTAAAATTTATGAAACGAGTTGGAATGAGGTGTCATAATTAAATATAATTTAAAATTAATGATAGGCCAAATTGGTTTCAAGGAACCTGCATTAGTGGAACCATGATGTTTCATTGCAACTTTCAATGCAAAGATATAGCGTGTAATATGTCAAACGACTTGAAATGAAGTGTCATATAGGAATATAACTTAAAATAAATGATAGCCCTAATTGGCTTCAAGGAACCTGGTTTAGGGGAACCATGATGGTTTATTAGAACTTTCAATGGTAAAATATATAGCATGTATTATATCAACCGACCTACAATTATGTGACATGAATGGATATAACCTAAAATTAATGATAGTCCAATTTTGTTTCAAGTCAGATGGTTTAGTTGAAGCATAATAAATAATTAGAATTTTTAATGCTAAAATATTCCATGTAATATGTGAAACAAATTGGAATTAGGTGTCATGAATGAATATAAACTAAAATTTATGATAGTCTAAATTGGCTTTAAGGAACCTGGTTTAGTTGAAGTATGCGGTTCACTGGAACTTTCAGTGCTATTTTATGGCATGTAATATATCAAACGACTTACAACAATGTGTCATGAATGAACATAACAGAAAATTAAAGATAGTCCATTTTTGTTTCAAGGAACATGGTTTAGTTGAACCATAGTGGTTCAGTGGAACTTTCAATGCTAAAATATTGCATGTAATAGGTCAAGCGACTTAGAATGAAGTGCCATGAAAGAATTTAACATAAAATTAATAATAGTCCAAATGAGTTTCAAGGAACCCAGATTAGTGTAACCATTATGAATCATTGGAACTTTTAATGCAAAATATAGCATGAAATATATCAAACGAATTGGAATGTTGTGTCCAGAATGAATATAAAGTAAATTAATGATAGTCCAATTTGTTTCAAGGAACCTAGTTTAGTTGAGTAATGATGGTTCATTGGTATTTTCAGTGCTAAAATATGGCGTGTATTAAGTCAAACGACATGGAATGAAGTGTCATGAATGAATATAATGTAAAATTAATGATAGTTCAAATTGGTTCTAAGGAACCTGGTTTAGTGGAACCATGATGTTTATTGGAAATTTCCATGTTAAAATATAGCTTGTAATACATCAGACGTCTTGGAATCATATGGCATGAATGAACATAACGTAAAATTGATGGTAGTAGAAATTGGTTTAGTGGAACCATGATGGTTCACTGGAACTTTTAATGCTAAAAATTGCATGTAATATATCAAAGGACTTGGAACGATGCGTCATGAAGAAACATAACGTATAATTAATGATGGTTCATTGGAACTTTCAATGTTAAGATATTCAATCGATTTGGAATGTAGTGTAATGAATGAATATATCTTAAAATAATGATAGTTCAAGATGCTTTCAAAGAACCTGGTTTATCGGAACCATACTGGTTTATTCGAACTCTCAATGCTAATATATGGCATGTAATATATCAAACGATTTGGAAATGGAATGAGATGTTATGAATGAATATATCGTAAAATTATTGATACTCCAAACTGGTTCCAAGGAACCTGGTTTTGTAGAACCATCACGGTTTATTGGAATTTCAAAGCTAAATTATGGCATGTAATATATCAAACGTTTTGGAATGGTATGGCACGAATGGATATAACAAAAATGTAATGGTAGTCGACATTGGTTCAAAAGTAATTGATGTAATGGTATCTTTGCAGCTTAGTTGGAAACCAACAATGTTAATATAGGCCTTTATAAAAAATAAATCCGCGATTGGTTTAGTACCTAACTTTTCGGTACATGGATAAGACATTCCTTAATGGTTTATTAAGTAACGAAAGTTGCTTCATGCTATCAGTATGGGGAAACGAGTCTGTCTGTCACGCTGTCTGTCTTGTTTGTCTGTAACTCAAACTCCTCCGAGACTATGAAATATTTTCAAAATCTATTTTCGTCAGTCGATGAATATTGTTCATGGCATGAACTAGTTACAGATATTATCTAAATCGGCTCATTGGAAAGTGCACAAATAGTACCTGTATTATCCCGCTTATCAATGAGGAGATATAATGAATAATATATAAAACAAATCATAATGAGATAGATGGGGTTATTCATTATTATTTTCGTCAGTCAATGAAGATTTTACATGGCACGAACAAATCACAAACATTTTGTAAATCGGTTAAATAGCTTGAACCATATTGGTTCACTGGAATTGAATGATTATACAGTAAAATTACCGATAGTCCAAAATTATCTCAAGGAACCTGGTTTAGTGGAAACATTCAGGTTTAGCGGAACAATTATGGCTCACTGGAACTTTCAATGCTAAAATATGGCGTATAATATGTCAAACGACATGGAAAGAGGAATGTTGGCATGTTGAAGATTTTATGCTCTTTTCGCAATAGTCAAGAAGTACACAACTAGCACGCGGCAACAATTGTAGGGCACATTTCAGAGCTTTACTATGTAAATCAGAGAACATCTTTTAAAAGTATGACAACATTGGACATGTTGTAAAACATTGTTGGCGAACTTAGATTAAGACATCAAAATAATACTGTACAAAATTTTATCTTATTTATACCAGCTCAAAAATTTTACTGGATCCCTAATATAGACATTACAGATTCTAATATTGGTATTAGAAGTGCCAAAACGAAATTTAACCAAATTCCCGATTAAGCTAATTGGCAAAAAAAATTGAATATATTTTAATTGTTTACACGGAAATTGCTATAGCTAAATGTGTACATATTATGAAATAGTATTGCTGATTAAAATCTTCCGAAAATCGCCCAAAAATAATTATATATATGCTGATTATATCTGCAAAAAATAAATATATAATAACATTTTTAATTGACAAGTAGCTGGGAAAGAAGTATTTAAATTTTCTACAAAAAATATTAACAATATTGCCTGGGCTAGGATAATAAAAAAAAAAATTATATATTTTTTATTTTATTTATTATTTTTTTATTTATTTTATTTTATTTTATTTTATTTATTTATTTAATCTATGGATAAGTACGTTCATCCATCCTGGGCCAGTATGGCCAGCAGCCGACAAGGTAGGTCCCAGGATGGGGATAAAGAGATTGTGTATAACAATAGGTGATTACAGTTTTATATGAGAGGACAGGTGTGATAAGAAATTAGTTGTTTATTGTGGAGAGTGGAGAAATGATTCTTTATACGGGATTTAAAAGTTGTGAAATTCGTTAGGATGCGGAGGCTTAAGGGTATGGAGGACCAAAGTTTTCTGCTTGAAATGGAAACACATTTAAGTTGATAGTTGTGCTTTATGAATGGCTTTTGGACAGAGTCGTCTTGGCGGGTGTTGTAGGGAGGGGCATTGTTTGTTATAAACGGTGAATGCGGAAGGGAGGTTACAATATTATTTTTGAGCAATTTGAAAATGAAAATTGCTAGGTTTATGGGGTATAGTTCATGTATTGGAGATATTCCTAAAATTTTGAAAAGGTAAGAAACTGGGGCTGGCTTATGAAGCTTAAGTAAAATGCGGAAGAACCATTTTTGTAATCGAAATAGGCGTAGAATGTTAAGTTTAGTGGTTGCACCCCAAAATAGGATACCATAAGATAGTGAGGAGTGAATCATGGTGTTGTAAAGAAGAAGGAGAATTTTGGGGGGAAGAAAATAAAGGCGGGAGAAAAAGCCTAAGCGTTGATTTAGTGTGCGGGCAAGAGCGTTAATATGGGTATCCCAGGAAAGATTATGAGTTAAATGTATGCCCAAATATTTGAAAGAATTAGACTGAGTAATCTGCTGAGAATCGTAAATAGAAAGAAATTGCTGGAATCAAATTTTTTATTGTTTTGGTGGAATATTATATATAAGGTTTTATCTAGATTAAGGGACAGATGATTGGTTGTGTTCCAGAATAGGAGTTTTTCTAAAATTAAATTAAATGTGTCTTGAATTGAACTAAGTGAGGTGTCAGCAAAAGAAATGGTAACATCATCAGCGTATAATATAGAGGGGAGTGGGGAAAGCGCAATGGGAAAATCGTTTATAAATAGAATGAACAAAAGTGGGGACAGAATGGATCCTTTGGGGACACCTATATTGCGGGTAATTGTTGAGGATGTTTTATTGTAAAGGCTAAGGGTGTATTGCCTATTTGTAAGATAACTTGAGAGCCAGTCGAGTGGGGGTCCGCGTATATTGAAAAAATGGCAAAGTTTATGTAAGAGTAATTTGTGCGGTACAGAGTCAAATGCTTTTGAGAAGTCTATAAAAAGAGAGATTACAAATTTGTTGTTAGCCATATTGGAGACGATGTATTCTATGAGTTCGAAACAGGCTGTGGTGGTGCTTCGTTTAGGCGTGAAACCGTGCTGGGAGGAAGAGAGAAGATTGTTCGGAAAGATATAGGAGGATAAGCGGGAGTAGAAAAGGCTTTCAAAAACTTTAGCAAAGAGGGAAGGTTAGAAATTGGGCGATAATTTGTGAACTTAGAGGAGTCTCCCTTTTTAAATATAGGTGTGATCTTAGCGGTGCGGAGGCAGGAATGGAATTTACCTTGGGTGAGGGAGATATTAAAAAGTAGCGTCAATGGAATAGCAAATCCGGAGCGAGCTTGAATTAAAATGTTGGGACAAATGTCAAGGGAGTCGGGACATTTGGAGGGTTTGAGCCAATTAATTATTGTGGACACTTCTTCCGGGGAGGTTGGGGCAACAAAAAAAGAGGTTGATGCTGTTGGTACAGACAATAGGTATTGTAACCGAGGTGAGGGCTGTAAGGGTGCAGGAGGAAGTATGGTTTCCAGAAAGTTAGTTAGCAGAGTAGGGTTGATTTTGGAGGGATCAGAGAATGGTAAAGTTAAAGGGGAGGCACCGTAGATAAAATTTTTTATAGCTTTCCATTTTGACTTGTTGTTAGAAACGTTTTGAAAAAATCGATTGAAATAATTAGATTTAGCTTGTTTAATGATAAGGCGTGTGGAGTTGGAGAAAGAACGGAATCTTAATTTATTGTAATCATTGGGAGTATGCCTGTACTTACGATACAATGCGTTTTTGTGTAAAATAAGCGACAGGATTTTAGGGGTCATCCAGGGCTTCCGGAAGGAGGTTTTTATCTTGCTGGAAGAATATGGTAAAGTTGGCAGGTATCTGTTAAAGCCGCTGAAAATTTGAGTTAGAAATTTCTCAAAAAGGGTAATAATATTAACTTCTGGCTTAAAAAGTAAATTCCAGTTGGTAATTCGAGAAAGGAATGGAAGACTGCTAATCTATTAGGAGTTACGAGTTAGGTTTAATTAGGAGTAAGGTTGGGGTGGCACTTGGTTACAAAAGATTGAAAAGTAAACATAGGAAAGTGATCCGAAATTTCACAATCGAGGGACCCGCTATATTGGTTATCAGATAATGTAGAGAAGGTCTGGTCAATTAGGGAGGAAAAATGGTGAAAACTGGAGTAGTGTGTTGCAGAAGAGACCAAGGGAGATAATCCAGTTCTGGAAGTAAGATCGAGAATTGAAGAAGCATTGGGGGAGGGTTTAAAGAAGTCTAAATTAAAATCACCAGTGATTAGAATTTTGTGTGGGGAAAAGCTTAGAATAAGGAGCATAGTAGATAAGAATGTAAAAAATGTGGGAAATTGTCCGGAAGGGGGGCGGTAGATAGAAACTAAATAAAAATTATTATTTACTAAAATTGTCAGAATTTCAAAGTCGTCAGTAAAGATGGTGTAGGCAGTGTTGAGGACGTAATGTAGGGAGTTGGAAATATAAACGACGATTTCACCTCTATTTCTTGAGGGACGGTGGAGAGCTTCAGAAGAGAAGTGTTGAAGCGGGGGAACGTCATAAGCTGATTTCGTCCACTATTCAAGAATAGTGATGATGTGCGGGAATGAGTATAAAAGGGCAAGAAATGAAATGAGAGAAGAGGAATTAGCCCGAAGGCTGCGAATATTTAAACATATGAAAAATAAGGATGAAGGAGAGGTAAGTGAGGGATTATTGGCTAGCGTTCAGTTGAAGTCAGCAAAAGAAATAGGGGAACAAAGGGTTGGCATGTTAGAAAGCAGGAGATTGGAGCGAATTGAGATAGAGATCGGAGTGAGAGAGGAGGAGAGGATGCGATGGAAACAAAGTGGGGATTAATGTATTACAGACAGATCAGAAATGTTATGTATTGGTCTGACTTTATCACTAGAGTCTTTCCAGAAAATTCTTCCGTTTGACGCCCAGACGATACGTGGACCCAGTTTGGATTTTGCAGTGCACATGAGACGGTAGCGGGAGGGCGTGAGGTCTTCAGCTATGTGGACAGGGGAACCTTTCAGTTTTTTGCGATTTTTTATTGTTAGATCTTTATGGAAAGAGGAGACAAACTGTAAGAGTATTGGTCGGGTTTTGTTTGGAGCATGAGGACCAATTCGAAATGCAGAGGAAATAGCAGACGCGTCAAGGTGAACTCCAAGTTTTGTAGAGAACAAATCCAAACAAGCAGAGCTGGTGACTTCGGTTGAGGATTCAGAAAGACCGTAAATTCTGACATTGCATCGTCTTCCGAATTGGCCTATATCATCGACATGTTGAAGTAGGCTTGGAACGGAGGCACTGGGTACAGTGGGAGTAAAGAGGCCTGATGGTGTGAACGGCGAATTGAGAAGGGAGATGGCTACATCTAATTTGTCAAGTCGACTGTCAATTTCATCGAGGCGCGCCTCAGTCGAGGAAACACGATTTATCAGATCAGTAAAAAGGGTATCAATCTTAGACGTAAAGCGCTGGAAAAACCTGTCAAACAGCATATCTAAGTTAGAGTGATTATCAAAGAAATCGGAGATTCCTTTTTCAATGGCGGAGCAGATTGATACATCAAGAGAGGATGAGGAGGGCGAATTCAGAATAGTACTTCGAGTTGCTGGCTTTCCAGGAGCCTCTTTGCGTTTGTCACGGGAAGACATGGGATGAGCAGGAAGTTGAGAATTAAAAATTAACAGTAGGGCCTGTGGAAGAAATTCAAGGGCGAGACGTGGATCGAAAGATGAGAGACGATGAATCTACCTCAATTCATCAGGGGAAGTTACATGCCACTTAATGGGAAAGCCACTTGGTTTAAAAGAACCTGGTTCAGTAGAAACATAATGGTTCATTGGAACTTTCAATGCTAAAATATAGCGTGTAATATATGAAAAGTCTTGGAACGAGGTGTCATGAAGAAATAAAACGTAAAATGATTGATAGTCCTAATTGGTTTCAAGGAACCTGTCTTAGTGAAACCATTCTGGTTTAGTGGATCCATCATAGTTCACTGTAACTTTCAAAGCTAAATTATAGCATGGAATATATCAAACGACGTGGAATGAGCGGTAATGAATGAATATAACGTATAATTAATGATATTCGAAATTGTTTTAATAGAACTTGGTTGAGTGGAACCAAAATAGTTCATTGGAACTTTCAATGCAAAAATATAGCACGTAATATATCAAAAGACTTGGAATGAGTAATAATGAATGAATATAACGAAAAATTAATGATATTCGAAATTGGTTTAAAAGAACCTGGTTTATTCGAACCATAATGCTTCATTGGAACTTTCAATGCTAAAATATAGGATGTAATATATCAATCGACTTAGAACGATGTGTCATGAAGAAATAAAACGAAAAATTAATGATAGTCCTAATTGGTTTCTAGGAACCCGGCTTAGTGGAACCATAATGGTTCAATGTAACTTTCCATGCTAAAATATGGCATATAATATATCAAGCGACTAGGAATGACGTGTCATAAATGAATATAACGTACACTAATGATATTCGAAATTGGTTTCAAGAAACCTGGTTTAGTTGAACCATAATGGTTAATAGGAAGCTTCAATGCTAAAATATAGCACGTTTTATATTAAACGACGTGGAATAGGTGGTAATGAATGACAGAAACGTAAAATTAATAATATTTGAAATTGGTTTCAAGGAACCTTGTTTAGTTGAACCATAATGGTTCATTGGAAGTTTCAATGCTAATTTATAACATGTATTTTATCAAACGACTTAAAACGAGGTGTCATACAGAAATAAAACGTAAAATAATGATTGTCCTAATTGGTTTCAAGGAACCTGGCTCAGTGAAACACTTCTGGTTTAGTAGATCCATCATGGTTCACTGTAGTCTTTCAATGCTAAAATATAGCATGGAATATATCAATTGACTTGGAATGAGTGGTAATGTATGAATATAACGTAAAATTAATGATGTTCGAAATTGGTTTCAAGCAACCTGGTTTAGTTGAACCATTCTGGTTTAGTAGATCCATCATGGTTCACTTTAATCTAATGCTAAAATATGTCATGAAATATATCAAACGACTTAGTATGAGTGGTAATGAAGGAATATAACGTAAAATTAATGATATTCGAAATTGGTTTAATAGAACCTGATTTAGTGGAACCAAAATAGTTCATTGGAACTTTCAATGCAAAAATATAGCACGTAATATATCAAAAGACTTGGAATAAGTAATAATGAATGAATATAACAAAAAAATAATGATATTCGAAATTGGTTTAAAGGAACCTGGTTTATTCGAACCATAATGGTTTATTGGAACTTTCAATGCAAAAATATAGCATGTAATATATCGATCGACTTGGAACGTGGTGTCATGAAGGAATAAAACGTAAAATAATTTATATTCCTAATTGGTTTCAAGGAACCCGGCTTAGTGGAACCATTCTGGTTTATTGGAACCATAATGGTTCAATGTAACTTTCAAAGCTAAAATATGGCATATAATATGTCAAGCGACTTGGAATGACGTGTCATAAATGTATATAACGTAAATTAATGATAGACAAAATTAGTTTAAATAAACCTGGTTAGTGGAACTATGATTGTTTATTGTAACTTTTCGTGCTAAAATATAGCATGCAATATATCAAACGATTGGAATGACGTGTTATAACTGAAAATATTGTAAACTAATGATAGTCCAAATTGGTTTCAAGGAACATGGTTTAGTGGAACCATTCAGGTTTAGTGGAACCATTATGGTTCATTGGTACCTTCAATGCTAAAATATGGCATGTAATATATAAAACGACTTCTAAAGAAGTGCCATGAATGAATATGACGTAAACTTAATGATAGTCAAAATTGGTTATAAGGAATCCGTGGTTTAGTATAACCATTCTTCTTTAGTGGAACCATTATGGTTCACTAGAACTTTCAATGCTAAAATATGGCATATTATAAGTGAAACGATTTGGAGTAAGCTGTCATGACTGAATATAAAGTAAAATTAATGATAGTCCAAATTGTTTACAAGGAACCCTGTTTGGTGAAACCATATTTTTTTTAGTGGAACCATTACAGTTTACTCGAAGTTTCAATTCTAAAATATGGCGTGTAATATGTCAAACGTCATGAAATGAAGTGTCATGAATGAATATACTGTAAAATTAATGATAGTCCAAATTTGTCTCAAGCAGGTAAAACTTTAGTAAAACCATTCAGGTTTAGTGTAACAATTATTGTTTATTGGAAATTTCAATGCTAAAATTCTGCATGTAATATATAAAATGACTTGGAATGGTGTGCCATCAATGAACATGAAGTGAAATTAATGATTGTCAAAATTGGCTTCAAGGAACCCTGTTTAGTAGAACCATTTTGGTTTAGTGGAACCATTCAGCTTTAGTGGAACCATAATGGTTCACTGGAACTTTCAATGCTAAAATATGGCGTGTAATATGTCAAAAGACATGGAATGAAGTATGTTGTCCTGTTGAAGATTATATGCTCTTGTGCAAACAGTCAAGAAGCATTCGGTAGCACGCGTCAACAATTGTAGGGCACACTTCAGAGCTTAACTATGTAAATCAGATAACATCTTTTAAATGTATGAAAACAATTGATATGTTATAAAACATTGTTGGCGATCTTAAATTAACACATCAAAATAAAACTGTACAAAATTTTATCTTATTTATACCAACTCAAACATTCAATGGATCCCTAATATAGACATCACAGATGCTAATATTGGCATCAGAAGTGCCAAAAAGAAAATTAACCAGATTCCTGATCAAGCAAATTGGCAAAAAAATTGAAAAACGAATATATTTTAATTGATTACAAGGAAATTGCTATAGCTAAATGTGTACATATTATGAAATAATATTGCTAATTAAGATTTTCCAAAAATCGCCTTGATTATATCTACAAAAAATAAATATGTAATAACATTTTTAAGTGACAAATAGCTAGGAAAGAAGTATTTAAATTTTCTAAAAAGAAAATTATTAACTATATTGCCCGGGCTAGGATAATAAAAAAGACTAAATAATTATATATCATCAAAATACGTTGAAAAAAAACTTCCATTACTACATGTCAAAAAAACAAATTGAGGTAAAGGGTTCTTCATTTTATTACAAAATAAAAACAACTGAAGAAAAACTGTGAATATCGAATTCTTAGAGCATCACATACTAAGTCAAACAACATGGAATTAGTTGTTATGAATGAATATAAAGTAAAAAATATTTTAGACGAAATTGTTTTCAAGGAACCTGGTTTAGTGGAACGAAGATGGTTCATTAGAACTTTCATTGCTAAAATATGGTTTAAAATATATGAAACGAGTTAGAATGAGGTGTCATGAATAAATATAATTTAAAATTATTGATAGGCCAAATTGGCTTCAAGGAACTTGGTTTAGGGGAACCATGATGGTTTTTTGGAACTTTCAATGCTAAAATATATGGCATGTATTATATAAAACGACTTACATTTATGTGACATGAATGGATATAACCTAAAATTAATGATAAACTAATTTGGTTTCAAAGAACATGGTTTAGCTGAAGCATAATAAATAATTGGAACTTTTTTTGCTAATATATTGCATGTAATAGGTCAAGCGACTTAGATTGAAGTGCCATGAAAGAATTTAACATAACAATTATAGTCGAAATGAGTTTCAAGGAACCTAGATTAGTGGAACCATGATGGTTTATTCGAACTTTCCATGTTAAATATAGCTTGTAATATATGAGACGACTTGGAATGATGTGCGATGAATGAATATAATGTAAAATTAATGATAGTTCAAATTAGTTTCAAGGAACCTGGTTTTGTGGATCGATGATGGTTTATTGGAACTTTCCATGCTAAAATATTGCATGAATCTATTTTTGTCAGTCGATGAATATTGTTCATGGCACGAACTGGTTACAGATATTATATAAATCGGTTCATTGGCTAGTGCACACATGGTACCATAAATTCCCGCCTAGCAATTTTCAATGGGAAGATATATTGAATACTAGAAGAGGTACCCGGCGTTGCCCGGGATAATTACACTTGGATGTAAACAGAACATTCTCAAAAAATTAAATTAAGTTTTGCAATATATTAAAAATAAACACATGAATATGCTTAAAAGTAATACAGTAAAAATTCTTAATGAAAATTCGAAAAAAATCTTTTCAAAGGCTCACAATGGCTGTATCTACCCAAGGATGCCACTGCTAGTCTAAATAATTTCTTACTCACGTAGTTTTACCTCAGATGTATACTTAGTGTTGTTGCAATTTCTACTCTCTCGATGTGTTGAAGTAAAACTTGGCCATTCATCACTTTGTGCAGTCTAGCGGTCGCCGATTCTTCTATTTACTTGCTTCCCATTTGCTCAATACATCACGGAGCTAAAGGAGTGCTTCCTCTGTCGTCTTTCCACTCTTTCTCAATAGTCTGCTAACTCTTCATTATCTCCAGCTACTGGTCATTTTTAAAGATTTTCAAGAAATGGTTAAGTACTAAGAACTCTCTTTTCTAAGAAAAGCCTGAATAACAGGAATTCTATGCATTGTTACAAATTGAAACTTATCCATATTGCATCATCATTTTATGTTCATTGTTATAATTCTTGGAAAGGATTGCTTTATCATTGCATCATCATTTTGAGCTCATTGTTATTGGTGAATTGCGGGTTGAAACCATTGTTGATACCTATTGTTGCACAAACATTTATTTGCATTGTTGGTCTTGAGATATATGTTGTTGGTCCGTGCAGAGTGTTTGGGATATTTCTCAATAATATGCCCTGCCATAACCATGAAAATCGATTTTTTATCAATAATTATTATTTTTTCGAAATCTGAAGTAGACAGTGACTTTCCTCATGCTTTGAAGGTCATGTATGCGAAATTTCTTAAAGATCGGAATAAAACTGTAGATTTGTATAAAAAACGTACACACAGACAGACAGACCCACAAACATCCTTCTTTCTAAAAATAGATAGAAGACTATATAAAACAATTCATAATGACGAGATAGATGCTGTTATTCATTATAATTTTCATCAGTCAATGAAGATTTTACATGGCACGAACAAATCACAAATATTTTTAAAACATGTCGGTTTAATAGCTTGAACTATGTTGGGTCATTGGAATTGAATGAATATACAGTAAAATTAACGATAGTCCAAATTTGTCTCAAGGAACCTGGTTAGTGGAAACATTCAGGTTCATCGGAATCATTATGGTTCATTGGATCTTTCAATCCTAAAATATAGCATGGAATATATCAAAAGACTTGGAATGATTTGTCATGTATGAATATAATATAAAATTAATATTAGTCGAAATTGGTCTGTAGGAAAATAGTTTGGTGGAAATATAAGGGTTCTTAGGAACTTTCAATGCTAAAATATCGCGTGTATATCAAATGAATGAATATATCGCAAAATTAATGATAGTCCAAAATGGTTTCAAGTAACTTGGTTCATTAGAAATTTCATTGCTAATATAATGCATGTAATAAATAAAAAGACTTACAATTATGTATCATGAATGAATATATCCTAAAATTAACAATAGTCCAATTTGACTTCAAAAAACATGGTTAATTTGAAACATAATGGTTCATTGGAACTTTTAATGCTAAAATATTGCATGTAATATGTCAAACGACTAGGAATGATGTGTTATGAAAGAATATAACTTAAAATTAATGAAATTAGTGCAATTTGGTGTCAAGGAACTTGGTTTAGTGGAATGATGACTGTTCATTGGAACTTTCCATGGTAATTTATTACATGTAATATATCAAACGACTTTGAATGATGTGCTATGAATCAATATACAGTAAAATTAATGATAGTCTAAATATGTATCGAGGAACCTGGTTTAATGGAACCATTAAAGTTGATGGGAACTTTCAATGCAAAATATAGCATGAAATATATCAAACGAATTTGAATGTTGATTCACGAATAAATATAAAGTAAATTATTTATAATCAAAATTGATTTCAAGAAACCTGGTTTAGTTGAGCCATGAAAGATATTCAAAATCTGTTTTCGTCAGTCCATGAATATTGTTCATCGCACGAACTAGTTACAAATATTATTTAAAATTGGTTCATTGACACGTGCACAAGTGGTACTTCTACTGTCCCGCCTTGCAATTTGCAAAGGGAAGATATATTAATTAATATATAAAACAAATCGTAATGACGAGATAGATGAGGTTATTCATTATTATTTTCGTCTGTCAATGAACATGATACATGACACGAACAAATCACAAACATTATTTAAATCTGTTTAATAGCAAGTACACATTTGTTACTTGTAAGATACATAATAGCAATTTTCAATAGAGACACATATAAAGTAGTATATAAAACAAATCATACTGACGAGATGGAAGCGGATATAAATTACTATTATCGGCAATTAATAAATAAGGTTCTGGGTTATAACCATTTTGAAAATTAATGATAGTCCAAATTAATATACAGTAAAATTAATGATAGTCCAAATTCCTCTCAAGGAACCTGGATTAGTGGAAATATAATGGTACATTGTAACTTTTAATGCTAAAATGTAGCATAGAATATATCAAACTATTTAGAATGAGGTGTTATGAATGAATATAACGTAAATATAATGATAGTCCAAACTGGTTTTAAGGAACATGGTTTAGTTGAACGATGATAGTTCAATGGAACTTTTAATGATAAAATATGGCGTGTAATATGTCAAGCACGTATCATGAATGAATATTATGTAAAATTAATGATAGTCTAAATTGGTTTCAAAAACCTGGTTTAGTCGAACCATGATGGTTCATTGTAACTTTCAATGCTGAAGTATATAATGTAATATATCAAACGACTTAGAATGATGTGTCATGAATGAATGTACGGTAAAAATAGGGATTGTCCAAGTTTATCTCAAGGAACCGGTTTTAGTGGAACCATTGTGGTTTAGTTGAACCATTACGGTTCATTAGAACTTTCAATGCTGAAATATGGCATGTAATATATCACACGACTTGAAATGACATGCCATGAATAAATAAGACGTACAATTAATAATAGTAGAAATTGGTTTCAAGGATTCTGGTTAAGTGGAACCATTATGGTTCACTAGAACTTTTAATGCTAAAATATAGCATTTAATATATCAAACGACTTGGAATGATATGGCATGATGGAACATTAATTGTTGTCGAAATTGGTTTCAAGGAATCTTGTTTAGTTGAACCATTATGTTCCATTGGGACTTTCAATTCTAAAATATAGCACAGACTATATCAAAGGTCTTAGAATGAAGTGTCATAAATGAACATAACGTAATAATAATGATTTTGGTTATTGGTTTCACGGAACCTGGCTTAGTAGAACCATTATGGCTCATTGGTACCTTCACTTCTAAATTATGACAAATAATATATCAAACGATCTTTTATGATGTGTCATGAATGAATATAACGTAAAATTAATGATAGTCGACATTGGTTCAAAGGTACGTGATGTAATAGTATCTTTATGGCTCATTAGAAACTAAAAATGATAACATAGGACTGTTTAAAATTATACATCCGCGAATGGTTTTGTTTAATCTTTCGGTACTTGGTTATGTCTTTCCTTAAAAATTTATTAAGCATCGAAAGGTGCCTTATGCTATATGTGCGGTGATACGTGTCTGTCTGTCCGTCTGTAACCCAAACTCCTCAAAAGAAATCAGAAATTAATCAGAAATCAGAAATCAGAAATTCCCACTCGTAAAATTATTGGTAGCCAAAATTGGTTTCAAGGAACATGGTTTAGTTGAACCATAATGGTTCATTGGAACTTTCAATGATAAAATATAGCATGAAATATATCAATCAACTTGGAATGAAGTGTCATGAATTAATGTAAATTAAAATTAATAATACGTGCTCTAATAGTAAAGTTATTACTCCCTCAAAAAAATTTAGTGCTAAAATATAGCATGGAAAAAATCTAACGACTTGGAGCGAGGTGTCATGAAAAAATATAATGTTAAATTAAAGATAGTCTTAATTGGTTTCATGGAACCTGGCTTAGTGGCATCATTATTGTTCATTGGAACTTCAATGCTAAAATATGGCATGTAATATACAAAACAACTTGGAATGATGTGCAATGAATGAATAGGACGAAAAATTATTAAATAGTCTAAATTGGTATCAAGGAACCCGGTTTAGTGGAGCCATTCAGCTTAGTGCAACCATTTTGGTTCACTGTAACTTTCAATGCTAAAATATAGCACGGACTATATCAAACGACTTGGAATGAGGTGTCATAAATGAATATACCGTAAATTAATGATAGTCCAAATTGGTTTCAAGGAACCTGGTTTAGTGGAACCATGAAGGTTCAATGGAACTTTCATGCTGAAATGTGGCGTTTAATATATTAAAAGACTTGAAATGAGGTGTCATAAATGAATATACCGGTAATTAATGATAGTCAAAATTGGTTTCAAGGAACCTGGTTTAATGGAACCATGAAGGTTCAATGGAACTTTAATGCTAAAATGTGGCGTGTAATTTGTCAAACGACTTGCAATGACGTGTCATGAATGAATATAACGTAAAATAATGATAGTCTAAATTGGTTTTAGGAACATGGTTTAGTGAAACCATTCTGGTTTAGTGCATCCATTATATTTTACTATAACTGTCATTGCTATAATATAGCATTGAATATATCAAGTGACTTGTAATGTGTGTTCATAAATGAATATAACGTAAATTATTCATAGTCCAAATTACTTTCAAGGAACCTGGTTTAGTCAAACCATGAAGGTTAATTGGAACTTTCCTTCTAAAATATAGCAAGTCATATATCAAACGACTAGAAATGTAATGGCATGAACGAACATAACGTAAAATTAATGGTAGTCGAAACTGGTATCAAGGAACTTGGTGTAGTTGAAATATAATGGTTCATTGGAACCTTACATAGTAAGAAATGGCGTGTAAAATGTCAAAAGGCTTGGAATGGAATGTCATGTATGAATATAATTTAAAATAATGATAGTCTAAATTAATTTCAAGGAACATGGTATCTAAATCGGTTTTTTGGCAAATGCACAATTGGTACCTTTAAGACCCCAGCTAGCAATTTTATATAGAGAGATATATTAAGTAATATATCAAACATATCGAAATGAAGACATAGAAGCGGATATAAATTGCTATTTTCGCCAATTCATAAATAAGGTCCCGTGAATGAGCAATTTTGAAAATGCTTGAAGTTGAAACAATGACACGTGCTCTAATTGTACTGTTATGACGCCCTCAATAACTAAAATATAGCATGTAATATATCAAACAACTTAGAATGTTGTGCTATGAATGATTATGACGTAAAATTAATGATAGTCGACATTGGTTCAAAGGTACGTGATGTATTTATATCTTTAGAGCTCAACTGGAAACTAACAATGTTATAATATTGCTGTTTAAAATATAGTTACACGAATGATTTAGATTAATTATTCGGCAATTAGTTATGACATTCCTTAATATTTTATGAAATAAAGAAATCTGCTTTATGCTATCTGTGTGGGAAAACCTGGGTGTCTATCCGTCTGTCTGTGTGTCCGTCTGTAACTCAAACTCCTCCGAGGATATGAAAAATTTTCGAAATCTGTCTTCGTCAGTTGATGAATATTGTTCATGGCGCGAACTAGTTATAAATATTATCAAAATCGGTTTATCCGCACGTGCACAAATGGTACCTCTATTTTCCCGCCTATCAATTTTCAATGTAGAGATGTATTAAGTAAAATATCAAACAAATCGAATTGACGAGTTAGAAGAGGATATAAATTAATATATTTGCGAATTCGGAAAAGAGGTTCCAGGAATGATCCATTTTAAAAATGGTTCAAATCGAAACAATAACACGTGCTCTAATAGTACTGTTATGACACCCTCAAAAATATTCCGAGTATTATATAAAACGACTTGCAATGAAATGACGTGTCTTAATTGGTTTCAAGGAACCTGGCTTAGTGGCATCATTTCTGTTCATTGGAACTTCAATGCTAAAATATAACATGTAATATATAAAACAACTTGGATTGATGTGCAATGAATGAATAAGACAAAAAATTATTAATAGTCTAAATTGGCTTCAAGGAACCCGGTTTCGTAGAGCCATTCAGCTTAGTGCAACCATTTTGGTTCACTGTAACTTTCAATGCTAAAATATAGCATGGACTATATCAAAGGACTTGGAATGAGGTGTCATAATGAATATACCGTAAATTAATGATAGTCCAAATTGGTTTCAAGGAACCTGGTTTAGTGGAACCATGATGGTTCATTGTAACTTTCAATGCTAAAATGTAGCGTTTAATATGTCAAACGATTTGCAATGACGTGTCATAAATGAACATACAGTAAATTAATGATTGTACAAATTGGTTTCAAGGAAACTGGTTTAGTAGAACAATGATCGTTCATTGTAACTCTCAATGCTAACATATAAGAGGTAATATATCAAACGACTTGCAATGAAGTGTCATAATTGTATATAACGTAAATTTATTATAGTCCAAATTGGTTTCAAAGAACCTGTATTAGTAGAACCATGATAGTTTATCTGAAATTTTATTGCTAAAATATGGCATATAATATATCAAACGATTGGAATGAGGTGTTGGTCCAAGTTGGTTTTAAGGAACATAGTTTAACAGAACCATAATTGTTCATTAAACTTTCAATGCTAAAATACAGCATGTAATATATCAAACGGCTTACAATTATGTCTCATGAATGAATATAACTTAAAATAATGACAGCACAAATTGTTTTAAAGAACCTGGTTTAGTGGCACAATGGGGAAGTTGCATGGAATTTCTTTTTTAAAAAGAAGGCCTGTTTTATGTAGATTTCGGTACGCTGAATATGAAAATCGCCATTAAAAATCTGAAAAGTATTAAAAAAACTATTAAATTTAACTTCAAAAATGCAAAACCACGCCCCCAAACTAAAACGATGTGTGACGTCACACGCCATTGACACACGTCTTTGTAGATCAGCTCTGCCACTGCACATGCGCGGAAAGGGGATACCTCCTAAATGGCATCTTTTTTAGCGATACCGCTATTTCTTCGCGTATTTTAATGCATAATTAAACCATCTAGTAACAAATTGATACTACACAAGTCAAACATGTTGTTTAAAAGCTCCTCGAACTAATAAAATCGATCATTTCAGATATAAGATCAAATAAATAAAAGACTCTTTGAATTTTTTCCCCTTTTTTTTTTTCTGGTGGTTGTACAATTTTTTGCCAACTCCCGAAAAGTCTTTTATATTTCAGATATAATTTAAAAATTACAGCACCATACGAAGGCATAGCGCCAACGTTTCGATTGCCCCTCCCCCCCCACTCGGCCTCCACGAGAAGAGATGAAAACGCAACTATCTATGATAAAATAATAGAGCTCACGAAATTTTGTTCGAAAAACGAGTCCTTCTATTACTTATTTTCATGTCTATATTTCTCCTTGTGAAATTCAGGATTATAGTCAATAATCACCGAAACAAAGATAAGATGTATATATCCATGAGTAAATAATACACTTGAGCAAGTGATCGAAACCGGGCGAAATTTAAAGTTTATTCGGATCAAAGTTTTGCTACGTCTGAAGAATAGACGAAAAAACTAATTGTATCCCATGTGCTTTGGTCCATTCCTTCTTCGGCTAGCTCAAAATCGAAGAATAACATACGAGTACGAGGTCATGGAAATCGACGTTAATTTCGCACCGAGTATCGCTCCTCAGTACTTTCATCTATTTTTATTTCTTCTCTCGTGATGTTTTGGTGCTCTTATGAATGCTTTATTAAGTCTTATTATACTTAGTGCTTGTATACATGGGAATGAAATAATAATTGTAAGCATACATTTTTATTACAGACAGATCATAGATAAAGACGTTAGGCATCTAACATCTATCTCTATGCAGACAGATCATGAAAAGCAGCACAAGAGATAGGCATGGTTTCTGGTTTCATGGCGCGTGACGTCACATCACTCTTGAGCTATGACGTCGCGTTTTTTGGTGGTGTCAACTTTGATAATTTTTTTAAAAAGAACTACGCACAATTAGAAAAAAAGAATACCCATACCGGTATATTAGTGATCTAAACTATCGAAAAAAAAATTAAAAAAATTTCATGCAACTTCCCCATTAAGATTCATTCGAACAGTCCATGCTAAAATATAGCAATTGATATATCAAACGATTTTGAATGTAATGGCATTAATATATATAAGGTAATATTAATTGTCGTCGAAATTCGTTTCAAGGAAAATATTTTAGTTAAACCATAAAGCTTCATTGGAACTTTCTATGCTAAGATATGGCGTGTAAAATGTCAACGACTTGGAATGAAGTATCATGAATGAATATAACTTAAAATTAATGATAGTCTAAATTTGTTTCAAGGAAACTGGTTTAGTGGAACCATTATGTTTCATTGCAATTTCAATGCTAAAATATGGCGTGTAAAATATCAGATGACTTGGAATGATACGGCATGAATGAAAATAACGTAAAATATTGATGGTCGACATTGGTTCAAACGTACGTGATGTAATGGTATCTTTATAGCTTAATTGGAAAGTAACAATGTTAACATAGGGCTGTTTAAAATATAGTTCCGCGAATGGTTTAGATTAACCTTTCGGTACTTGGGTATGACATTCCTTAATAGTATTTAAGTATAGAAATGTGCTTTATGCTGTCTGTGTGGGGAAACGTGTCTGTCTACCCGTCTGTCTGTGTGTCTGTCTCCAAATCAAACTCCTCAGAGGTTATGAAAAATTTTCAAAATCTGTTTTCGTTAGTCGATGAATAATGGTCATGGCACGAAATAGTTACGAATATAATCTAAATCGGTTTATTAGCACGTGCAAAAATGGTACCTCTATTTTTCCGCCTAGCAATTTTCAATAGGAAGATATATTGAATAATATAAAAAATAAATCGTAATGACGAGATTGATGCGGTTATTCATTATTATTTTCGTCAGTCGATGAACATGGTACATAGCACGAACTAATCACAAATATTATTTAAATCTGTTCTATAGCACGTGCACAAATGGTACCTTAATAACCCCACCTAGCAATTTTCGCTGGAGAGATATATTAAAGAATAGATCAAACAAATCGAAATGACGAGATAGAAGAAGATATAAATTACTATTTCGCATATTCCTAAAAGAGGTACCGGGAATGAACCATTTTGAAAATGGTTCAAATCGAAACAATAACACGTGATCTATTAGTACTTTTATGACTCCCTCAAAAATTTTCTGTGTGATTTATAAAACGACTTGGAATGAGTTGTAATGAATGAATATATAGTATAATTAATGATATTCAAAATTGCTTTCAAGGAACCTGGATTAGTTGAACTATAATGTTTCATTGGAACTTTCAATGCTACAATATAGCATGTAATATATCAAACGACTTTAGATTATGTGCTTTAAATGAGTACGACGTAAAATTATTATTAATCTAAATTGGTTTCAAGAAACCCGGTTTAGTGGAACGATTCTCGTTTACTGGAATTATTTTTTATATTTATTTTATTTCTTTATTTATTTATTTAACTCATGGAAAAGTACAATTCATCCATCCTGGGCCAGTATGGCCAGGAGCCGATAAGTTAGGTGCCAGGATGGAGATAATGAGATTGTGTACAACAGTAGGTGATTATAATTTTATATGAGAGAACGGGTCTTGTGTGATAGGAAATTAGTTAATTATTGTGGAGATTGGGGAAATGATTCTTTATACGGGATTTAAAAGTCGTGAAATTCGTTAGGATGCGGAGGCTTAAGGGTATGGAGGACCAAAGTTTTCTGCCTGAAATGGAAACACATTTATGTTGATAGTTGTGCTTTACGAATGGCTTTTGGACAGAGTCGGCTTGGCGTGTGTTGTAGGGAGGTGCATTGTTAGTTATAAACGGTGAATGCGAAATGGAGGTTACAATATTATTCTTGAGTGCTTAAAAATAAAAATTGCTAGGTTTATGGGGATAGTTGATGCTTTGGAGATATTCCTAAAATTTTGAAAAGGTGAGAAACTGGGGCTGGCTTATGAAGTTTAAGTAAAATGCGGACGAACCATTTTTGTAGTCTAAATAGGCGTAGAATGTTAAATTTAGTGGTTGCACCCCAAAATAGAATACCATATGATGGTGAGAATACCATATGGTGTTGTAAAGAAGAAGGAGAATTTTTGGGGGAAGAAAATGAAAGCGGGTGAAAAGGCCTAAGCGTTGATTCAGTGTCCAGGCAAGAGCGTTAATACGGGTATCCCAGGGAAGATTATGTGTTAAATGTATGCCCAAATATTTGAATGAATTAGACTGAGTAATCTGCTGAGAATTGTAAAGTAGAAAGAAATTGCTGGAATCAAATTTTTTATTGTTTTGATGGAATATTATATATAAGGTTTTATCTAGATTAAGGGACAGATGATTGGTTGTGTCCCAGAATAGGAGTTTTTCTAAAATTGAATTAAATGTTTCTTAAATTGAACTAAGTGATGTGTCAGCAAAAGATATCGTAACATCATCAGCGTATAATATAGAGGGGAGTGGGGAAAGCGCAATGGGAAGATCGTTTATAAATAGAATGAACAAAAGTGAGGATAGAATGGATCCTCGGGGGACACCTTTATTGCGGGTAATTGTTGAGGATGTTTTATAGTAAAGGCTTAGGGTGTATTGCCTATTTATAAGATAACTTGAGAGCCAGTCGAGTGGGGGTCCGCGTATATTGAAGAAAGGGCAAAGTTTATGTAAGAGTAAGTTGTGAGGTACACAGTCAAATGCTTCTGAGAAGTCTGTAAAAAAAGAGATTACAAATTTGTTGTTAGCCATGTTAGAGATGATGTATTCTATGAGTTCCAAACAGACTGTAATGGTGCTTCGTTTAGGCGTGAAACCGTGCTAGGAGGAAGGGAGATATAGAAATTGGGAGGATAAACGGGAGGATATATAGAGGAGGATAAACGGGAGTAGAAAAGGCTCTCAAAAACTTTAGCAAAGAAGGGAAGGATAGAAATTGGGCGATAGTTTGTGAACTTGGAGAAGTCTCCCTTTCTAAATATAGGTGTGATCTTAGCGATGCGGAGGCAGGAAGGGAATTTATCTTGGGTGAGGGAAATATTAAAGAGTAGCGACAATGGAACAGCAACTCCGGTTCGAGCTTGAATTAAAATGTTGGGACAAATGCCAAGGGAGTCGGGACATTTAGAGGGTTTCAGCCGATTAATTATTGTGGACATTTCTTCCGGGGAGGTTGGGGCAACAAAAAAAGAGGTTGATGCTGTTGGAACAGACAATGGGTATTGTAACCGAGGTGAGGGTTATTAGTGGGCAGGAAAAATTAGTGTTTCCAAAAAAGTTAGTTAGCAGAGTAGGGTTGATTTTGGAAAGATCAGAGTATGGTAAAGTTAAAGGGGAAGCACCGTAGATAAGATTTTTTATAGCTTTCCATTTTGACTTGTTCTTAGAAACTTTTTGAAAAAATCGATCGAAATAATTAGATATAGCTTGTTTAATGATAAGGCGTGTGGAGTTGGAGAAAGAACGGAATCTTAATTTATTGTAATCATTGGGAATATGCCTGTACTTACGATACAATGCGTTTTTATGTAAAATAAGCGACAAGATTTTAGAGGTTATCCAGGGCTTCCGGATAGAGGTTTGTATATTGCTGGAAGAATATGGTAAAGTTGGCAGGTATCTGTTAAAGCCGCTGAAAATTTGAGTTAGAAATTTCTCAAAAAGGGTGTTATATCATTTTCTGGGCTAAAAAGTAAATTCCAGTTGGTTAATTCAAAAAAAAAATGGAAGACTGCTAATCTATTCGGAGTTAAGAGTTTGGTTTTATTAGGAGTAAGTTTGGGGTGGCACTTGGTTAGAAAAGATTGAAAAGTAAACGTAGGAAAGTGATCCGAAATTTCACAATCGAGGGACTTGCTATATTGGTTATCAGATAAAGTAGAGAAGGTCTGGTCAATTAGGGAGGAAGAATGGTGAAAAGTGGAGTAGTGCGTTGCAGAGGAGACCAAGGGAGATAAGCCAATTCTGGAAGTAAGATCGAGAATTGAAGAAGCAATGGGGGAAGGTTTAAAGAAGTCTAAATTAAAATCACCAGTGATTAGAATTTTGTGTGAGGAGAAGCTTATATCAAGGAGCATAGTAGATAAGAATGTGAAAATGTGGCAAATTGTCCGGAAGGGGGGTGGTAGATAGAAACTAAATAAAATTTGTTATTTAATATAAAATGTCAGAATTTCGAAGTCGTCAGTAAAGATGGTGTAGGCAGTGTTGAGGACGTCATGTAGGGAGTTGGAAATATAAACGACGAATCCACCTCCATTTCTTGAGGGAAAGTGGAGAGCTTCAGAAGAGAAGTGTTGAAGCGGGGGAACGTCATAAGCTGATTTCGTCTATGATTCAAGAATAGTGATGATGTGCGGGGATGAGTATAAAAGGGCAAGGGATGAAATGAGAGAAGAGGAATTAGCCCGAAGGCTGCGAATATTTAAACATATGAAAAATAAGGAATAAGGAGAGGTAAGTGAGGGATTATTGGCTAGCGTTGAGTTGAAGTCAGCAAAAGAAATAGGGGGACAAATGCATGGCATGTTAGAAAGCAGGAGATTGAAGCGAATTGAGGTAGAGATAAGAGTGAGAGAGGAAGAGAGGGTGCGATGGAAACAAAGTGGGGATTAATATAATAAAGACAGTTCAGAAATGTTATGTATTTGTCTGACTTTATCACTAGAGTCTTTCCAGAAAATTCTTCCGTTTGACGCTCAGACGTTACTTGGACCCAGTTTGGATTTTGCAGTGCACATGAGACGGTAGCGGAAGGGCGTGAGGTCTTCAGCTATGTGGACAGGGGAACCTTTTAGTTTTTGGCGATTTTTTTATTGTTAGATGATTATGGAAAGAGGAGACAAACTGTAAGAGTATTGGTCGGGTTTTGTTGGGAGCCTGAGGACCAATTCGAAATGCAGAGGAAATAGTGGACGGGTCAAGGTGAACTCCAAGTTTTGTAGAGAACAAATCCAAACAACCAGAACTGGTGACTTCGGTTGAGGATTCAGAAAGACCGTAAATTCTGACATTGCATCGTCTTCCGAATTGGTCTATATCATCTATATGTTGAAGTAGGCTTGGAACAAAGGCACTAGGGTCAGTGGGAGTAGAGAGGCTTGAAGGTGTGAACGGCGAATTGAGAAGAGAGATGGCTACATCTAATTTGTCAAGTCGACTCTCAATTTCATCGAGGCGCGCCTCAGTCGAGGAAACACTATTTATCAGATAAGTAATCACGGTATCATTCTTAGACGTAATGCGTTGAAAAAACCTGTCAAACAGCATATCTAAGTTAGAGTGATTATCGGAGATACTTTTTTCAATGGCGGAGCAGATTGATACAACAAGAGAGGAAGAGGAGGGCAAATTCAGAGTAGCACTTCGATTTGTAGGCTTTCCAGAAGCCTCTTTGCGTTTGTCACGGGAAGACATGGGACGAGCAGGAAGTTGAGAAATTAAAAATTAACAGTAGGGCCTGCGGAAGAAATTCAAGGGCAAAACGTGGATCGAAAGATGAGAGACGATGAATCTACCTCAATTCATCAGTGGTAGTTACATGCCACTTGATGGGAAGGCCATCCTGGGATAGAGATCCAAACAAACAGCTTACTGAAGTGCCAGAGACACAACGATCAACTTTAGAAGAGTCAGGATAACGATAATATAGGCAACAATTTCGTAAGCGGGAATCAGTAAAAATTGCCGCCGCAAAAAGAAAGTCAACAATAGGCTTGCACAATTATTAAAATTTAAAGTTCCTATGGCTTTTTAAATTCAAATAATTAGAGAATAGATTAGAACTCACCAGTACGGCCAATCGTGGAGGGTAAAGAGTCTCAGAGGGGGCAGCAGGCTTTCCTATGAACGGCTCAGAGTCAGCTGGCGAAAATAGGTCGATAAAAATAGAAAAAACAACAAAAAGGCAGGAGCGAATCGAGACGTGTGTGGTCCGTAACATTGACAGTTAAACGAAGAAGGAATATGGTTCACTGTAACTTTCAATGCTAAAATATAGCATGGAATATATCAAATGACTTGGAATGAGGTTTCATAAATGACTATATTGTAAAATTAATGATAGTCCAAGTTGGTTATAAGGAACTTGGTTTAGTGGAACCATAATGGTTCTTTGTAACTTTCAGTACTAAAATGTGGCTTTTAATAAGTCAAACGATTTGCAATGACGTGTCACAAATGAACATACCATAAATTAATGATAGTACAAATTGGTTTCAAGGAAACTGGTTCAGTGGAACCATGATCTTTCATTGGAACTTTCATGCTAAAATGTAGCTTTTAATATGTCAAACGACTTGCAATGAAGTGTCATAAATGAATATAAAGTTAATTAATGATAGTCCAAGTTGGCTTCAAGGTACCTGGTTTAGTGGAACCATTGTTATTTAATGGAACCATTCTGGTTCACTGGAACTTTCAAAGCTAAAATAGAGCATATAATATATCAAATAATTTGGAGTAACGTGCCATGAGAGATTATAACGTAAAATAAATGATGGTCCAAATTGGTTTCTAAAAACCGAGTTTAATGGAACCATGATAGTACAAGGAACTTTCAATGCTAAAATATACTATGTAATATATCAAACGACTTGGAACGAGGTGTCATGAATGAATATGGCGTAAAATTATTAATAGTATAAATTGGTTTCAAGTAACCCGATTTAGTGGAACCATTCTGGTTTACAGGAACTATCATGGTTCACTGTAACTTTCAATGCTAATATATAGCGTATAATATATTAAACGACTTAGAAAGATGGGCCAAGAATGATTATGACATAAAATTAATGATAGTCCAAATTTGTGCTAAGGAACCTGTTTTTTTTGTGGAACCATTATGATTCATTGGAATTTCAATGCTAAATTATTGCATGTAATATATCAAACGATTTGGAATGAGTTGTAATGAACGAATATAACGTATAATTAATGATATTCGAAATTGGTTTCAAGGAACCTGGTGTAGTTGAACCCAAATGGCTCAAGGAACTTTCAATGCTAAAATTTATATTTAATATATCAAACGACTTGGAACGAGGTGTCATAAAGGAATATGACGTAAAATTTCTAATAGTCTAAATTGGTTGCAAGTAAACACGGTTTAGTGGAACCATTTTGGTTTATAGGAACTATTATGGTTCACTGTAACTTTCAATGTTAAAATATTGCATGGAATATATCAAACGATTTGGAATCAGGTGCCATCAATGACTATATAGTAAAATTAAAGATCGTCAAAGTTGGTTTTTAGGAACCTGGTTTAGTGGAACCATGATGGTTCATTGTTACTTTCAGGGCTAAAATGTGGCGTTTATTATGTCAAACGACTTGCAATGACGTGTCATAAAAGGATATAACGTAAATTAATGATAGTACAAATTGGTTTTTAAGGAAACTAGTTTAGCGGAACCATGATCGTTCATCGGAACTTTCATGCTAAAATGTTGCGTTTAATATGCAAACGATTTGCAATGTAGTGTCATGAATTAATATAACGTAAAATTAATGATAGTATAAGTTGGTTTTAAGGAACGTGGTTTAGTGGAGCCATGATGGCTCATTGTAACTTTCAATGCTAAAATATGGCATGTAATATATCAAACGACTTACAATTATCGGTGAGATAAGGGTTCATAATTTTATCAACGATATTGGTAGTACCTTTGCAATATAACATAGGGACGACAGAGACTTCAACTAGTTTCGCCTTTTATTCCCGGCTCTATCAAGGATAACACAACAAGAGGCTCGCAGGCCTTATATACAGAAACAAGGTACATAGTGTGCAAAGAGATTGGAGAATGGAAGGAATGGAAATAAAAACGTGAACCAATAAAGAAAATACAGGAGAACCAATAACAGAAATTACTATATGAAATCGAGAATAGGAAATACTAATGAAACCAATAACAGAAATTGCTAAGGAAATCAAATAAAATGATAAAAGAGGAAAGCAAACAATTCGCGGACCGAAAAGAGAGCATATCTTTTGTCAGAAGACAAGAAGATTTACAAAGGAGAATGAAAGTAGAATTATATAAAACATATTGAAAATAAATAAAATAATTAAATTATACAAGGTCGGAGACAGAGTTAAGTATGGCATAGACATCAAAATCCGTTTGGCAATTGAGGATGAGGCCAGAGGCAGATCTCTTGGCTTTAAATATTTCTATTGATTCAAGGGTCGCAGTCTTGAATGGGTCGTTGCATCTGTGTAAGATGGACATCACTTCATCTTTGGTTTTCAAAGTATGTCCGGAATCGGCAAGATGGTTGGCATAGTGGGAATTACCATCTCGTTTCTCGTAGGAGTTGACGTGTTCCTTGAAACGTATATTGAAATTACGGGTCGATAAGCCTGTGTAAAACTTATTGCAGAAGGCGCAGTTCAGGCGATATTCTCCGGATCGGGCGAAATCGTCAGATGCAAATAAGGTAGACGGGCGCAAGGTACGAAGAAAAGGGATTGGAGAACGAAAAGAAACTTGGAGGCCAAAGAAAGAGAGGAAATTGGAGAGGCGGGAGAAATGGGGGCCGAGGTATAAAAGAGAAACCCACTTCGTACGTCGGCTTATATCAGGAGAAGGGGGACTCGGGTTATGGAAGGCACGTCTACGTCGTTGGAGGGTACGGGAGAAAGTAGAGGATGAGAAGCCGTATAAAAGGCGAAACTAGTTGGAATCTCTGTCGTCCCTATGTTATACTGCAAAGTTACTACCAATTTCGTTGACATAAATTATGTGTTATGAATGAATATAACCTAAAATTAATGAGAGTACAAACGGGTTTAGTGGCACAATTATGATTCATTCGAACATTCCATGCTAAAATATAGCATGTGATATATCAAACGACTTGGAATGTAATGGCATTAATGAACATAATGCAAAATTAAAGGTGGTCAAAATTGGCTTCAAGGAACATATTTTAGTTGAACCATATAGGTTTATTGGAACTTTTAATGATAAGATATGGCGTGTAAAATGTCAAACGACTTGGAATGAAGCGTCATGAATGAACATAATTTAAAATTAATGATGGTCTAATTTTGTCTCAAGGAAGCTCGTTTAGTAGCACAATTATGATTCATTCGAACTTTCAATGCAAAAATATAGCACGTAATATATCCAAAGACTTGGAATGATGTGTCATGAATGAATATACAGTAAAATTATTGATAGACCAAATTTGTCTCAAGGAGCTTGGTTTAGTGGAACCTTTCAGGTTAATTGGAACCGTTATGGTTCATTGGAACTTGCTATGCTAAAATGTTGCATGTAACACACAAAAGGACTAAGAATGATGTGCCATGAATGAATATGACGTAAAATCATTGATTGTCTAAATTAGTCTCAAGGAACCTAGTTTAGTGGAACCATTATGGTTCATTGGAATTTCAATGCTAAAATATAGAATGTAATATATATCAAACGACTTGAAATGATATGGCATGAATAAATATAACGTAAAATATTGATAGTCGACTTCGGTTCAAAAGTACGTGATGTAATGTTATCTTTAGAGCTCAATTGGAAACTAACAATGTTAACACAGGGCTGTTTGAAATAAAGTTACGCGAATGGTATAGATTCACCTTTCGGTACTTGGTTATGAAATTGCTTAATGGTTTATTAGATAATAAAAGATGCTTTATGCAATCAGTGTGGGGAAACGTGTCTGTCTGTCCGTCTCAAACTCACACTCCTCCGAGACTATGAAATATTTTCAAAATTTGTTTTCGTCAGGCGATGAATATTGTTCATGGCATGAACGATTTACATATATTATCTAAATCAGTTCATTGGCACGTGCACAAATGGTACCTCTATTTTCCCGACTAGCAATTTTCAATAGAAAGATATATTGAATAATATATATAACAAATCGTAAGGACGAAATAGATGCGTTATTCATTATTATTTTCGTCAATGGATGAACATGGTATATGGTACGAACCAATCACAAATATTATTTAAATTAAAACCTCTAAAAAATTCAGTGCTAAAATACGGCATGTAATTTATCGAACGACTTGGAATGACGTGTCATGAATGAATATAACGTAAATTAGTGATAGTCCAAATTGATTTCAAGGAACCCGCGGTTTAGTGGAATCATTGTTTTTTAATGGAACCATTCTGGTTCACTGGAACTTTCAAAGCTAAAATAGAGCATATAATATTTCAAACGATTTGGAGTAACGTGCCATGAGAGAATATAACGTATAACAAATGATAGTCCAATTTGGTTTCAAGGAACCGAGTTTAATGGAACCATGATAGTTCAAGGAACTTTCAATGCTAAAATATACTATGTAATATATCAAACGACTTGGAACGAGGTGTCATGAATGAATATGGCGTAAAATTATTAATAGCATAAACTGGTTTCAAATAAACCGGTTTAGAGGAACCATTCTGGTTTACAGGAACTATTATGGTCCACTATAAATTTCAATGCTAATATATAGCATATAATATATTAAACGACTTAGAAAGATGGGCCAAGAATGAATATGACATAAAATTAATGATAGTCCAAATTTGTGCTAAGGAACTTTTTTTTTTGTGGAAACATTATGATTCAATGGAATTTTTATGCTAAATTATTGCATGTAATATATCAAACAATTTGGAATGAGTTGTAATGAACGAATATAACGTAAAATTAATGATATTCGAAATTGGTTTCAAGGAACCTGGTTTAGTTGAACCCAAATAGTTCAAGGAAATTTCATTGCTAAAATTTACTATTTATTATATCAAACGACTTGGAACGTGGTGTCATGAATGAATATGACGTAAAATTATTAATAGACTGAATTGGTTTCAAGTAACCCGGTTTAGTGGAACCATTCTTGTTTACAGAAACTATGATGGTTCACTGTAACTTTCAATGCTAAATTATTGCATGTAATTTATGAAACGATTTGGAATGAGGAGTCATCAATGAATATTTTGTAAAATTAAAGACAGTACAAATTGGATTCAAGGAACCTGGTTTAGTAGCAGAATTATGATTCATTCAAACTTTCAATGCTAAAATATAGCATGTAATGAATCAAACGAATTTAGATTATGTGCTATAAATATGTACGACGTAAAATTATTAATAATCTATATTGGTTTTAAGAAACCCGGTTTATTACAACGATTCTGGTTTATTGGTACAAATATGGTTCACTGTAAATTTCAATGCTAAAATACAGCATGGAATTTATCAAACGACTTGGAATGAGCTGCCATATGACTATATAGTAAAATTATTGATAGTCCAAGTTGGTTTTAAGGTACCTGGTTTAGTAGAACCATGATGGTTCATTTTTACTTTCAGTGCTGAAATGTGGCGTGTAATATGTCAAAGGACTTGCAATGACGTGTCATAAATGAATATACTGTAAATTAATGATAGTCCAAATTGGTTTCAAGGAAACTGGTTTAGTGGAACCATGATCGTTCATTGTAACTTTCAGTGCTAAAATGTGGCGTTTAATACGTCAAACGATTTGCAATGACATGTCATAAATGAATATACCGTAAGTTAATGATAGTACAAATTAGTTTCAAGGAAACTGATTTAGTGGAACCATGATCGTTCAATGGAACTTTCACGCTAAAATGTAGCGTTTAATATGTCAAACGACTAGCAATGAAGTGTCATGAATGAATATAACGTAAAATTAATGATAGTCCAAGTTGGTTTCAAGGAACCTGGTTTAGTGGAGCCATGATGGTTCATTGTAACTTTCAATGCTAACATATAGCAGGTAATATATCAAACGACTTGGAATGACGTGTCATCATTGAATATATCGTAAATAATTTATAGTTCAAATTGGTTTCAAAGAACCTGTTTTAGTAGAACCATGATGGTTTATCTGAACTTTCATTGCTAAAATATGGCATATAATATATCAAATGATTTGGAATGAGGTGTCAGCAATGAATATTCCGTAAAATAATGACAGTCTAAGTTGGTTTCAATGATCGTGGTTTACTGGAACGATGATGGTTCATTTTAACTTTCAATGCTAAAATATGGCTTGAAATATATATCAAACGACTTGGAATGATATGGTATGAATGAATATTACGTAAAATAATTATAGTCGACATTGATTCAAACGTACGTGATATAATTTTATCTTTATAACTTAATTTGAAAGTAACAATGTTAACATAGGGCTGTTTAAAATATAGTTCCGCGAATAGTTTAAATTAAACTTTCGGTACTGGGCATGACATTGCTTAATGGTTTATTATATAATAAAAGGTGCTTTATGCTATCCGTGTGGGTAAACGTGTCTGTCTGTCCGTCTTTACTTCAAACTCCTACGAGATATGAAATATTTTCAAAATCTGTTTTTGTCAGTCGATGAATATTGTCCACGGCAAGAAAGAGTTACATATTATCTCAACCGGTTAATTGGCACGTGCACAAATGGTACCTCTATTTACCGCCTAGCATTTATCAATAGGAAGATATTTTGAATAATATATAAAACAAATCGTAAGGACGAGATCGATGCAGTATTACATTATTATTTTCGTCAATCGATGAACATCGTACATGGCACAAACCAATAACAAATACTGTTTAAATCTCTTCAATAGCACAAGCACAAATGGTACCTCTAAAACCCCTCTTAACAATTTTAAATGGAGAGATATATTAGGGATATATCAAACAAATCGAAATGACGAGGTAGAAGAGGATATAAAGTACTATTTTCGCCAATTACTAAAAGAGGTTCCGGGAATGAACCATTTTGAAAATGCCTCAAATCGAAACAATAACGCGTGTGCTAATAGTACTGTTATGACACCCTCAAAAATTTTCATTGCTATCATATGGCATGTAGTACATCAAAAGACTTGAAATGATGTGTCCTAAATGAATATAAAGTAAAATTGATGGTATTCGAAATTGGTTTAAAGCAACCTGGTTTAGTGGAACCATAATGGTTCATTGCAACTTTCAGTGTTAAAAGGTGGCGTTTAATATGTCCATTGACTTGCAATGACGTGTCATAAATGAATATAACGTAAAATTAATGATAGTCAAAGTTGGTTTTAAGGAAGCTGGTTTAGAGGAACCATGATGGCTCATTGTAACTTTCAGTGATAACATATAGCAGGTAATATATCAAACGACTTGGAATGACGTGTCATAATTGAATATAATTTAAATTCATGATAGTCCAAATTGGATTCAAAGAACCTGATTTAGTAGAAACATCATGGTTTATCTGAAATTTCATGTCTAAAATATGGCATATAATATATCAAACGATTTGGAAAAAGGTGCCATGAGTGAATATATCGTAAAATAAATGATAGTTCAAATTCGTTTCTAGGTACCTGGTTCAGTGGCATAATTATGATTCATTCGAACATTCTATGCTGAAATATAGCATGTAATATATCAAACGACTTGGAATGTAATAGCTTTAATGAACATAACGTAAAATTAATGGTGGTCGAAATTCGTTTCAATTAACACATTTTAGCTGAACCATATAGGTTTATTGGAACATTTAATCCTAAGATATGGCGTGTAAAATGTCAAACGACGTGGAATGAAGTGTCATGATTGAATATAACTTAAAATTAATGTTAGTCCAGATTGGTTTCAAGGAACCTGGTTTAGTGGAACCATGATGGTTCATTGGAACTTTCAAAGCTAATATATGGCATGTAATATATCAAAACACTTTAAATGATGTGCCATGAATAAATATTACGTAAAATAATGATAGCCAACAGCGGTTCAAAGGTACGTGATGTAACTATATCTTTAGAGCTCAACTACAAATAAAACAATGTAAGATAGGGCTGTTTAAAATATAGTTACGCGATTGGATTAGATTATTTATTCAGTAATTGGTTATGCCATTTTTAATGGTTTCTTAAGTAAAGAAATGTGCTTTATGCTGTCAGTGTGGGGAAAAGTGTCTGTCTACCCGTCTGTCTGTGTGTCTGTCTCTAACTGAAACACCTCCGAGGATAAGAAAAATTTTCAAATTCTGTCTTCGTCAGTCGATGAATATTGATCATGACACGAAATTTTTACAAATTTTTTCTCAATCGGCTTATTAGCACGTGCACTAATGGATCCTCTATTTTCCCGCCTAGCATTTTTCAATAGGAAATTTATAAAATAAATCGTAATGACGAGAACGATGCGGTTATTCATTATTATTTTTTTCGGAGGATGAACATGGTACATGGCAAGAACGAATCGCAAATATTATTTAAATATAAACCTCAAAAATTTTCAGTGCTAAAATATGGTACGTATTATATCTAACGACTTGGTATGACGTGTCATGAATGAATATCACATCTAAATTAGTTTAAAGGAACCTGCCGTTTAGTGGAATCAGTGTTCTTTAATGGAACCATGCTGGTTCACTGGAAATTTCAAAGCTACAAAATGGAATGTAATATATCAAACTACTTACAATTATGTGTCATGAATGAATATAACCTAAAATAATGACAGTTGAAATTGGTTTCAAGGAACCTGGTTTAGTGGCACAGTTATAGTGCATTGGAATTTTCAATACAAAAACATGGCATGAAGTATATCAATCGACTTCGATTGAGGTGTCATGAATGAATATAATTAAAATAATGATAGTTCAAATTGGTTTCATGGAACCTGGTTTATTAAAACTATTAAATTCATTGGAACTTTCAATGTTAAAATATGGCATGAAATATATCAAACGACTTGAAATGAAGTGTCAAGAATGAATATCAAGTAAGTTAATGATACTCCAAATTGGTTTCATGGAACCTGATTTAGTGGAACAAATATGGTTCATTAAAACTTTCAATGCTAAAATATAGCATGTAATATGTCAAATGACTTAGAATGATATGGCGTAAATGAACATAACGTAAAATTAATGGTAGTCGAAATCGGTTTCAAGGAACCTCGTTTAGTGGAACCACTATGATTCTCTGCAATTTTCATGCAAAAATATGGCATGTAAAAATTAAAACGACTTGAAAAGATATAACAGGAGTGAATATAACGTAAAATAATATTAGACGACATTGGTTCAAAGGTACGTGATGTAATGGTATCTTTTTAGCTCAATTGGAACTAACAATGTTAACAAGGGCTGTTTAAAATATAGTTACGCGAATGGTTTAGATTAACCTTTCGGTACTTGGTTATGACATTCTTTAATGGTTTATTATATAATGAAAGGTGCTTTATGCCATCAGTGTGGGAAACATGTCTGTCTGTCCGTCTGTCTGTCTGTCCGTCTCTCTGTCTGTCTGTCTGTAACTCTAATACTTTAAAGCAACCTGGTTTAGTGGAACCATAATGGTTCATTGCAACTTTCAGTGTTAAAACGTGGCGTTTAGTATGTCTATTGACTTGCAATGACGTGTCATAAATGAATATAACGTAAAATAATGATAGTCCAATTTGTTTTTAAGGAAGCTGGTTTAGAGGAACCATGATGGCTCATTGTAACTTTCAGTGATAACATATAGCAGGTAATATATCAAACGACTTGGAATGACGTGTCATAATTGAATATAACTAAAATTCATGATAGTCCAAATTGGACTCAAAGAACCTGATTTAGTAGAAACATCATGGTTTATCTGAAATTTCATGTCTAAAATATGGCATATAAAGATTTTTAAAAACCTGTTTTGGTCAGTCGTTGAATATTGTTCATGGCACGAACTAGTTACAAATATTATCTACATCGGTTCATATGCACGTGCACATATGGTACTTCTCTTTACCCGCCCAGGAATTAAATGGGAACTTAAATTAAGTAATATATAAAACAAATCGTAATGACGAGATATATGCGGTTATTGATTATTATTTTCGTCAGTCGATGAACATTGTATATCGCACGAAACAATCACAAATAATATTTAAATCTGTTCAATAAAACCTGCACAAATGGCACTTTTAACACCCCACCTAGCAATTTTCAAAGTACAGATATAATTATTAATATGTCAAACAAATCGAAATGACGGGTATAAATTACTATTTCCGCCAATTCATAAATAAGGTTTCGGGAATGAACCATTTTGACACGTGTTCAATTTATGACAGCCTCAAAAATTTCAGTAATAAAATTAAGTATGTAATATATCAAACAACTTGGAATGATGTGTCAAGAATGAATAAAAAGTAAAATTGATAGTAGTCGAAATTGGTTTAAAAGAACCTGGTTTAGTAGAACCATATTGGTTCATTGGCGCTTTCAATGCTAAAATATGGCGTACAATAATTCTAAAGATATGGAATGATGTGTCATGAACGAATATAACGTAAAATTATTGATAGTCTAAATTGGTTCAAAGGAACCAGATTCAGTAGAACCATGATATTTCATTAGAACTTTCAATGCTAAAATCTAGCATGTAATAAATTAAACGACTTGGAATGATATAGTATGAATGAAAATAACGTAAAATTAATGATAGTCGACATTGGTTATAAGGTACGTGATGTACTTGTATTATTATAGCTCAATTGGAAACTAACAATGTTAACATAGGGCTGTATAAAATATAGTTACGCGAATGGTTTAGATTAATCTTTCGGTACTTGGTAATGACTTTCCTTAACGGTTTATTAAGTAATGAAATGCGCTTTATGCTATCAGTGTGGGGAAACGTGTTTGTCTGTCCGTTTCTCTGTCTGTCCGTATGTAACTCAAACTCCTCCGAGATAATAAAAGATTTTCAAAAAGCGGCATTCGTCAGTCGATAAATATTGTTAATGGCACGAACTAGTTACAAATATTATCTAAATCGGTTCATTGGCACGTGCACAAATGGTATCTCTACTTTCCCGCCTAGCAATTTTCTAAGGGATGATTTGTTTTAAATAATATATAAAACAAATCGTAATGACGAGATAGATGCGGTTATTCATTATTATTTTCGTCAGTCGATGAACATGGTACATGGCATGAACCAATCACAAATATTATTTAAATCTGTTTAATAGCATGTGCACAAATGGTAACTTTAAGATTCCACCTAGCATTTTTTAATAGAGAGATATATTAAGGAATATATCAAACAAATCGAATTGACGAGATAGACTGAAAAATATATTAAGTAATAAATCAACTAAATCGAAATGACGAGATAGAAGCTGATATAAATTACTATTTTCGCCAATTCATAAAAGAGCTTCCGGGACTGAACCGTTTTGAAAATGAAATGACACGTGCTCTAATAGTACTGATATCACACTTTCAAAATTTTCAGTGCAAAAATATGGCATGTAATATATGAAAAACTTGGAATGATGTGTCATGAAAGAATACTTACATACTTTTTAAACCTACTTATCCGTTAGGTTCGCGGGGGCAGGAGCCCTATGGAAGATCTCCGGCTATCGCGATCTTCCGCCATCAGGCGCATGTCCTCCTCAGCAATATCCAAGCGACTGGAACCCAGATTCTCCATGTAGTCTAGCCACCTGGTCTGGGCCGACCCAATTTTCTCTTACCCACCGGCTTGGAAAATAACAACTGCCTTGGAAGACTAGTGTGCGGCATCCGTATCACGCAGCCATACCAGCGCAACGAGACCTCTCAATGCGGGGAAGTAGCGGCTCAACACCTAAAGATTCCCATATTGTGCTGCTGTAAACCCCTATCTAGTAGTGTAACACCTGCCACAACTCTCAGAAATCTCATTTCTGCCGCTTGTACCCGCGATCGCACTCTTTCGGTCATTACCTAAGCCTCATGACCATAGGTGAGAATAGGAACAAAGATAGATTTGAAGACGGAGAGCTTGGCTTTGTTACCACGGATCGCCACAGTTTACGTCTGACACAGCTTGCTGCACCGATCCAAGCATCCAGTTCTTTCTCCTACCGTCCATCACTCGTAAATGCAATCCCTGGATAATTAAATTTCTCTACCTGTCTCAATGAGGCTCCCCTAACATAGGGAGCGGACTGAGCAGGATCTCGTGAAGGTACCAGAACCTCGGTTTTAGCCACACTGTTCTTCATCTTAGCTTCTTCACATTTGGCTGCAAAATGGTCTAGTGCATGCTGAAGGTTTGTGCGAGAAGGACAAGGTCGTCAGCAAAGAACAACCTTTCCACCACAAACACGCTTATCGCCCACACAAACACGCTTATCGCCCACACAAACACGCTTATCGCCCACACAAACACGCTCATCGCCTCTGCTGTCCCTGTCTATCCAGTCCATAAAGTTAGAGAAAAAGTGGGGCGACAGTAAGCACCCTTGGCGGAGTCCAACACCCACGGTGAACTGTCTTGACTTAATTTCGTTTATCTGGATGCATATCTGAGAGCTTTCGTACAAAGACATGATAGCAACCAGTAATAGCCCATGCACTCCATACTCTTGCAACACTTGCCAGAGCTTCCTTCGAGAAACTCTGTCATATGCTTTTTTGAGGTCTACAAAGCAAGTGTAAACCTATTTTGCATACTCCCAGGATTTCTTAAAGATTTGCCTTAGAGCAAAGATGTGATCCGTCGTGCTTCGGCCAGATCAGAAACCACACTGCTTTCCCGACAGTTCGGAGTCTATTATTTCCCGATTTCTCTTCACCAGACACTTAGCGTACACCTTCACAGGAATGCTGAGCAAAGAGATGCCTCGATACTGTCTCGCGTTTCAGTGTACCGCAATCGACTCGAAGTTGACTTATTTGCAAGCCATAGCAAATGGGCTACCTTCTTTGTCTTGACAGCTTCTTGGACTTCACTGTTCCAACATACAGTCCTTTTCTCACACCCCCTGTGCCACACACAGGCGCTTACGACCACAGCACAATGCAGCCGAAGTAATCACAGCCGTTTTAAACAACTGCCACTCCTCTTCAACAGTACCATGATCACTGGGTAGTTCTTTGAAACTTGAAGATATGTTATCTGCAAAGGTCTTCCTCACAGCTTTATCCTCTAATGCCTCCCATTCGATGCGCCATGTTTGTCTGAACCTAGTATTTCGCCTTGTTGTCATGGATTCAGAGAACCGCAAAGTGCAGACATCAAGGTGGTAATCAGTTGACAGTTCTGCCCCTCTACTAACACGAGTATCCAATATTGATCGAAATAAGTCGGCTGAAACAATTACAAAATCAATCAGTGACTTCTGGTCCATGGCATCCCTGTACCAGGTATACTTATGGACATCCCTGTGCTAAAAGAATGTGTTTATGATGGAAAGTCGATTGTTGCAGCAGAGATCCAACAAGCACCTTCCATTCGCATTTAAATCGGGGACACCATTCCTCCCTATCACGCCCTTGCACGTTTGGTCATCAGCCGCTACGTGTGGGAAGCATGGCAACAATGAAGGAGAAACAAATACTAAATGATGGAGACAATAGTCGTGGAGTTAGTAAATAGTGAAACCTGTTTTAGCATCCCAATTTGAAAGCAAATAAAAGAAAAACTATTATTATTATTGTTATTATTACGATTTAAACCTGAATCAGTTAAATAAGTACAATCGCGGAGCCCAACAAAAGAATACCACATCGGAGTCGACATTACACCACCCCCAAGGAGATGACCATGAAGAGGAGATGGGTAATGATACATTCGTTTTGCTTGCTATGTAAATATTAGAGTGGTCACCAGAATTCCCTTTGTAAATAAATTAAAGCTATTTGAATATTGTAATGAATGAAATAATAACTTTTAATAAGTTGAAAGAAGAAAACTAAACAATCATTAAAAAAAAATTTAACAGAAAGTATGAAACTTATGTTAGTCTTTTGGTAATTTAACTTGAAAGAAAGAACTTTTGCAATTTTACTTTAATTTTACTTATATGAAATGAATATGCGTTATTAATATTAGACAAGGTTTCTGCTCCATTCGTCTCTATCAAGTATAAAAGTATTAATAATGGTGGTTAAAATATTTTAATATCTGCAGAGGTGTAAACTCTTAAAAAAGCCAAAGGCGATGATCGGTATCGGGACAGGTCTCAACTGCAGCCCGTATACTAAGACCAGAACCCATGGATATACCGACAGGGAAGAATCCTGTGGAAGGTGGACCCGAGGGGAGTAAACATGAGGAGCAGCCCTGGCGATATTTTATGATCTTTTAATGACTCCTACACCCCCCTCTGGGGCTTCACAAATGTCGTCCGAACAGGGACTTGATTTCAAAATTTGGAAGAGTCCCGGAGACATAATAATGTATAAAAGCAAATACTTACCTATTATGAGTCAAAAGGGGTGTCAAGTGCTAAAAGTAAGTATGCGTCATGATTGTGTTTAGTGTATAACCAATAATCATCACATTCTTTTGCAGGTTTACTGGTAAAAAGGTTTATTGAAAATAAATAGATTTAAATATAATCATTTAAGTTTATTGTAAAGTTTTCCCGTGTGTGTGGAGAAGCGGTGTTGCTCTCCTTTTGTGAAAGCGGAGCAGGTGGTTCCAGTTTTTAAGCTCGGTGCGAAAAAAGAAACCTAAAGAGAGAAAATATTAAACCTTTTTAGCTCTTGTAATGATAAAACATTGTTTGAGAAATTGAAAAAATGGAACTTCAGGTAAACCAAGAATTTTTCCTTTGTATAAAGAAATTCCCGTATGTAATGGGAAGGGTGATGTGGAGGAATTTTTTCGTTGTGTGGAGGAAGTCGCCCTCGCAGGAGGGTGGGGAGAAAAAACTACAGTGAATATGGCCAGACTACGATTAAAAAGGGACGCACTACTGTATGTTAGGGAGAGTGGCAGGTGTGATGATCCGGAGAATTATTTGCAGTTTAAAAATACTTTAATAGATAGGTTTGGTAGCAGGACGTTGGAAGATACAGAAGAGGAATTTAGAAATTGTAAACAAAGGGAAGGAGAAGAAATTCAAACTTACGCTACTAGATTAGTGGCGTTGGGAAGGAAGTTGATACCTCCTGTGGTGAAGGAAGAAGGGGAAGATGAGGAAATAGTAGAAGCTAAAGGAGAAATGCGGCATTCCTTTATAATGCAGAGATTGAAACAGCGTTTTGAAGAGGGTATATTGCCTGATATCAAAAAAGAAATGATGTTTGCAAAGGCAGAGACGTGGGAGCAGACAGTAGGCATGGCGGAAAGGATAGAATGCATGCATCAAAGACGAGAAAAAGCAATGGTAGGTTTAATAAGAGAAGCTGTTGTCAGTAAAGTGGAAGATAGTTTCAGTAGGGTGTTGTCGAAAGGTGACAAATGTGATGAATGTTTATTCGGCACAGCAACAAAGAGTCAATCAATGTAGGAAGAATGAATATAGCCATAATAGAAATAATCAATGTAGAAGGAATAAATATGACAATAATAGAAATAATCAGAGTAGGAAGAATAAAAAGAGAGAAAGGAACAACAGAAAATCTAAACCAATAAGAGAAAATAAAAAACCGACAACGACACAACAACCAGCTCTCTCGATGAGAAAGATAGAAAGAACCCCCATAAAGAAAAAGAAATTAGAAGATGCACATTGTCTAAAGTTAGAGGCATTGATTGGAACCTTTAAAACAAAAATGCTTATTGATACGGGGAGTAAAATCACATTATTATCAGAAGAAATGATTAAAAAATTAAAGGAAAAAGGACATATAGTTAGAGCAATTGAGAAACCTAAACTAGAACTCATGGGAATTACGAGAGATGGATTTCCCACAAAAGGAGCATACGAAGTAGCTATGCGGTTAGGTAACCGAGATTATATGATTGTATGTTATGCATGGGACAAACCATGGCCATTAAAATGCGAAGGAATTTTGAGCCAGGATACTTTTGTGAAGCAGAAGCTCGCAATTGACTTTAAAGAACAGGTCATTCGGGATAGGAATAACTCAATAGAAATCTTAGGAGATGAGGGAAGAATAGGGAATAATCTTTTAATTACTAAAGAACAGAAAGAAAAGATATACATGGAAATGGTGCTGGTGTACTTGAAACAAAAGACTACCCTTCCTCCATTATCTGAAGTAGTCAGTGATAGGATAATAAGAGAAAAAGGATTTAAAGGGAGACAGGGTGTGATTGAAGCTTGTGAATTATGGGTACCAGGTTTGAAAACCACTAATGTTTTAGTAAAAGTGACAGATAAACACACTGTTCCTGTCCGTATTATAAATTGCTCTCAGGAAGAATTAGTTTTAGAGAAGGGAAGGAAAGTTGGAAACTTACAGGAAGCAGAACAACCCACCTACATAATAAATCATATTGTTGAAATTAAAGATGAAACAACAAAAAGGAATATTTAAATTTATTCAAACTTGATCATATGGATAGAGAAGAAAGAGAACAGTTAGAGGAACTTTTATGGAAATTTAGAAGCTGCTTTGCACAGAGTGAATTCGATCTCGGATATGCACATGCATTCCATCACAGTATAGTTACTGGAGATGCGAGACCTATCGCGCCAAGCACCGTACCGTATTCCGTACGCACAGCGGGAGATAATGGATCAGATTATTGACAATTTACTGAAAAATGATGTAATTAAAGAATCAACGTCTCCATGGGCAGCACCCGCCCTTTTGGTTGAGAAAAAGGATGGAACCTTTAGGTTTGTTGTTGATTATAGAAAATTAAACAAGGTGACACGCCTTGACATTTTCCCTTTACCGTTGATATCGGAGGTACTTTCAGTGCTAGGTAAAGCTAAAATATTTAGTGTACTGGATGCAAATCAGAGATATTTTCAGTTAGGAATAGAAGATGGGCATTAGACTGGATTTGTGGTCCCCGGAGGTAAATACGAATTCAAACGATTACCTATGGGCTTAGCTAATTCACCGAGTGTTTGGGAAAGGACTGCAGAGCATATTATTAGACAGATAAAAGGGAAGTTTGCACTTGTCTATTTAGACGAATTTTCAATACATTCAACTGATTATTCACAGCATTTAAAGGACCTTAAGTTCCTATTTGAACGCATAAAGTAAGCAAACATTAAAATGAAGCCAAACAAGTGTCAGTTTGTGTATTCAGAAGTCAAGTTTTTGGGCCATATCGTCTCTGAGAGCGGTATTGCGCCAGATCCTGATAAAATACATGCAGTAAAAGAATTTCTTAGACCAACCACAGTTAAAAAAATACAATCCTTCTTATGATTAGCTGGATATTATCGACGTCATATAGATTCGTTTAGTCATATAGCTAAACCTCTTACGAATCTGACGAAAAAAGACGTTCCATTTGAATGGACTGAGGAAACAGAAGCTGCATTTCAAGCTTTAAAAAATGCTCTTATTACAGCATCAGTTTTGAGGAGCCCAGACTTCTCTAAAGAATTTATTGTATCAACAGATGCAAGTGATTTGGTGCTCGGAGCAATTCTATCACAAAAGATAGATGGAGAAGAATTTCCTATCGTGTATGCGAGTCGTCTCTTAAAGAAGAGCGAAATCAACTACAGCACAACTGAAAAAGAGTGCTTGGCAGTAAATTTTGCTGTGAAACAATTTAGAGTGTATTCAAACGGATTGCATCTTAAATTAGTCACTAATCTTCGACCATCAAGGTCGTTGTTTAATATAAAAACGCCCGGGTCGAGATTCTCCAGATGGGGAATGACGCTCCAAGAATTTAGCTTTGAAATAATACATAAGCCAGGACGCATACATGGCACTGCTGATTGTCTCAGTCGTGTAGCCATTGGTGCAATCATGGAGTATGAACCAGTCATTTCTCGTGCATTAATTGCAGAAGAACAAAAACGAGATTCAATATTAAGTCCTATTATTGAACAATTAAAGTCCTATGATTCAATGGACTCTGAAGGTTATTTTCTAGATGATGATGACATGTTATATAATTTAAAAGAAAGCGCTTCTAGGAGAGAGAAGTGGGAAAGAATAGTAGTACCGGAAAAATATAAGAAGTATGTCATGAGATTGTATTATGATATTCCAATGAGTGGACATATTAAAGCAAAAAGAATGAGAAAGAAAGTAAATAAACAATTTTATTGGAAGGGGATGAACAAAGATATTCAGGAATATTGTCGTAATTGCGAGAGCTGTCAGAAGAAAACATCCCCTCTGAAAAGGAAGGAGCAGCCTTTTCAAAAATTTCCTAGTGCGGAACGACCTTTTCATCGATTCGTTGGTCCGTTTCCAACAACTGATAAAGGAAATAAATACATTCTTGTATTAATCGATCATTTCAGTCGATATTCGGAGGCTATTGCACTCCCTGATCAGAAAGCAGAGATGGTGGCGAGAGCGTTAGTAGAGATGGTGTTTGCTCGTTGTTCGATCCCGACACAATTACTCACGGATCGTGGAGCGAATTTCACTTCAGCCTTAATGAAGGAATTATGCAAATTATTGGGGAAAAAGAATTTATTTACTACAGCATATCATCCGGCGCCGAACGGAGCTGTAAAATGCTACAACAAAACAATGGTAGCAATGCTGAAGCATTATGTTAATAAACAGCAATGTAACTGGGACATTACTTTGCCGTACATTAGCTTCGCTTATAACTCGACTCCCCACAGTGCTACAAGACCTTTCTTCTTATTCTACGGAAGAGAGCCTACTCTACCGTTAGAATTATTAACGACCCACAGGCGTGTAGTTTATGATTTAGACGATAATTATGCTCACGAAGCTGAACTTAGACCGCAAGATGCCTACGAGATAGCCAGTAAAACTTTCGAAGAGCAGCAGCAAAAACGGAAAGGTTATCATGACCCTAAGCAGCGACCTTATGCCTTTAAAGTTGGTGATTATGTTTATTTACATTCACCTTTAGTTAAAAGAGGCTTAACGAAAAAGTTAGCTGACAATTACAAATGGACGTCTCCAGTGAATTTCATTATACAAGAGGTCAATGGACATGATAAACAGTTGGTTCATGCTAATAGACTTAAACCAGCATATGGAATGCAAAGGCAAACAGAGAATCAATCTTCTCAAAGTCCTGAGTCTGAACATAGACCAGGGATAGAAACAGAAACGGAAGATCTTTACCTTCCTAACGATAATCATACGTATTGGCAGAAGAACCTGCAGATCCCTAGAGATAATGTTGTACCTCCACATCCTGTGGAACCAATGAGACGAGAGGAACCTGTTCGTCCTCCACATGGATACAATTTAAAGAGCTTGGGCCGTGTGGCTGAAGAAAAAAGGGTTAGAAGTTCCCCACGAGATTCCTTAGTCGTTAGGCGAGCACAAAACGCCCGGAATGTCAACCTGATAAATGTAATGGAGAATCATGAACCGGAGGAAGCAATTAAACCCTTCAATAAGGGGATAACCGCAGAAAGTCAGCGAGGGGAAGAAATAAACACAAAGATGGAAAAAATAGAACAGATCTTAGAACAAGTGGTGGGAGATATGCAGGAAATGAAACAGGTGGGAATGCAAGTGAAGGAGATAAAATACAAGATGGAAGAACAAATAGAGGGAATGGTTAAAAAACTTAACGAAACAAGAGAGGAAAGGAAGCCAGAAAAATTCCTTTCCCCTCAACCACAGGCATCTATTTATTCTTCATATCAAACAATCGATTCGCCTATGCAGCAGCAGATTGTTTATCCTTTGCAAAATACTCATTGCAAACCCGAGGTGTCAGAGCTAGCGTTAGAAAATCGGCGAATGCAGAATCAAATAGAAGCAATAAGCGAAACTATTACAGTTTTAACAGAAAAGGGAAAAAGGAATGCCCCTCCCCCACCGCATGCTCAATCAGCGGACCAATCATATGTAGATAGATCGCCTATGATGCAACAGTATACACCTCCTTATAATTATTCAAGTCAATATATGGTAGAATATAAAAATCCAGTATCGGCGGAGGAATGGATAACGCCTCCCCGAAACGTGGGAATCACCCAATCTGTGTTTGTCGAGATTCCTTATTTTATGTTCGGCAATTTTATTCTTGCCAGTTTTACCTAATTATTGTATACGGTGACGCTCAGTGTCCGGAGACCTGAAGTCTCCCTTTCCTTTTTGTAAAAGATAAAATGGCTTCGGAGGATAAAATGACGACGGATTGTGATTCTCCCTCCCCCACAAGAATTCTTTCATGATCGTTGGAAAGACAATT
>JAHWFO010074230.1:0-22152 GCA_023313115.1 Rhysida immarginata | reverse complement strand
ATATTTATATTTATATTTATATTTATATTTATATTTATATTTATATTTATATTTATATTTATATTTATATTTATATTTATATTTATATTTATATTTATATTTATATTTATATTTATATTTATATTTATATTTATATTTATATTTATATTTATATTTATATTTATATTTATATTTATATTTATAAAGTTAGATATCACGTTTAAAACTTGTTTGTGTCTTTAGCGAACATTCTATCGGCTAGCAATTCAATCAACATGTGTCAATTTGAAGCGATGGAAAGCGATGGTTGAAGAAGGCTTGAATTACGCATTGGCATCCGCCCGTAAGCAAACACGCTACGAGATGCTCCGTGTTGAAAGCAGAGAAGGAGATGATAGATAGAAAGAAAAGACAGGGATCACTCTTTCCCTTGATTCTAACAGATACTTTTGCTATGAAAAGATTCTAATAACCACTTATCGCTAGAATTAATTATAAACTCAACTTAATCTAAGGAGTATAAGCATCACTTATAAATAAAATCAATATACTAAGAGGGAATAGTGTTTATATTTCAATCTTATTGGTCATAACTAAAAAGAAAGATTTTATTTATCCTATGTCATATCAATATTCTACATTTATGATAATTAAATAAATTCTATATCTTAGGAAAAACTTTAAGCATTGTTGACCTTTAGTGATGATCAATCATGTGATCTTCTTGTTAAAAAACGGCGATCACCATTTTTAAGTTATAAACATTGTCAATAATTAAGCATATTTGGAATTTAAAAGGATTTTACGATAAATCTACTCATTAACTGATTATAGTTGATGCACATTGGTTGAATACCTTATTCAATATTATATTAATTTAATGTGATCAGTTTTCTAACTTTTGAGAAGTTGAAATGATTTATTTTCAGAAATAAATTATTTTGGGAAACCCTCCCCCCCCCCATTTGATAAGAAACAGCTTTGGAAGTGCGATTGATACTCTTAACGTAGCCATTGATTGAATTTTAAGACGATTTTAATAAATCAGTAATTAGGAATTGAATTGAAATATGAAATAAGGAATAATATTGATAAATAGAAGTTTGTCTTACCAGAATATTTTGAAGAAACTTGTTGGACGCGGTGATGTTGCCTTTTGGTCACTCACATGCGATTTCTTTAGAACAAAGGAGTGGATTTTTTTACACAAGAATGCAGGAAACTATTGAATGTAATCCAGTTGGAATGGCACATAATAATTCTAGTGAATTGTGAATTTTTGGGTATCCATTACGCGATGCTTGTGTTGTTATTAACACGTTAGAGACATGTTATTATTAAGAGAATATTAGTTTGAAATTTAAAATGTATCTTTACACAGTACTTGTGTAGGACATGAATGGAGAGAGGGATTAACTGATAAGATAAGCTTATTTCCCCTTTCTTTGGGAGTAGCTTACTTCACTTCCTGAAGGGTAAAGGTATGTTTTTCTCACCCCAATCCTTTGTGTAACTTTAAAGGAATTGTTTCCAGGAACTAAAAGTAAAGAATGGAAATAGAAATGGTACTTACGAAAAGACTGTTATAAGGTGTTGGAAAAATGTTGAAATTAAAGAAATTTTATTATCTTATGAATAAATAATCATTAATTGTTTATTCCAAATTTATTTAATCTAATTGGAGTGTGAAAGTCACGTGATTGTTTACTTTTGGAGTTGTTGATGGGAATTATGGGAATTGTTTTGAATCATAAAAATGGGTTAGAATTAGTTTTAAGAAATTAAATTAAAAATTTTGGTGACCATAAAATATGAACAGAAAAGTAAATTGATGTGTCATTGCTTTTAAGAACTTTGAACTGTTTTAATGAACTTTAATGTTGGAGAGAGAGAAGATGGCGTCTTCATTCCTCCCCTCCCTTGTTTCTTTCTTTTATGATGAAACGGACGAGGTGTCAATCATCAATGACAGGTTGACAACGAGGAAGAAATTGGAGCGACTTCGTTCATCAGAGCCGACGGTTCGTCCCTCCACTTCAAAACATTTCTTCATTTTGTTTTCAACAGAGCAGATGGAACTTAAACGGCAATCTGCGAGTTTTCCAGAGCGACATTCAGTTCAACAAGGAATGATTATTTATAATTATACTAATGGATAAAAATGTCTACCAATTAAGCGAACAATATTCTCTACAAGTGACAACGATGATTTCCAGTGATGATTCTACATGCGACAACAACTTTTATCCTGAACATGAAACTTTTGGACAATGACTTCAATCAATATGCGTCAGTTTAACGCGCACATTGCGAACATTATCAAGGTAATTTATGAATTCTATACTTCTACAAGTTAGTGAACACTGTACCGCTGATAAGAACCTTACTGAAGGAACCCTTTACAAAAATAGATAGTGAATTTATTGTGATTGAATAGATGTAGTGAATTTGTGATATAATATTTTCCTTGTGAGATATTATGAACTTCCCTTAAATATAATGTGACGTTTGCGAATATTGAATCATGAATTTGTGTTAATTAACGAGACATGTGATTACTACTTAGTTATTAAACCGACAGATGAATGATCATGTAACCAATAAAGGCGCTTTGCCCTGATCTTTTAAGAATTTTTATGTAGAGCCAAGCTTGAATTTTTCTACTATAACTCTTGTTATAACTTTGTTAACTTAGTGATTTTCTGTAATGTTTCATGAATTCTTGATGTATATTGATAGATTAATTGATTATTGATGCTTTTAATAAACTATTTTAGCTGTGTGAGGTGTTGGATGCCCACTTGATATGAGCAGGTAAGTGAGATGTTTGTATCATACCCCAACGTGGAAGGCGGTGCAGAAGGCAACGAGCGACTACAAACTTGAAGAAAGGTTCGGAAGACTTTGAATTTTTATGTTGTTCTCGTGAAGATTTGTCATCAGATGATGGACAAATCTCGAAAAATAGGGAGTAATGTACGGACCCCCTCCCCCTGAAGATTGTAGAGGATTTATTTCCTAAGTTTTTATGAAGAAACCTTTAGAATTTTTATAACAATTTATCTTCTTTATTAGAAGAACGTTTTATGTGAGAAGCTATTAGATTCACCACACCGGACAACAGTATTATTTTTCCGGTTGACTTAGGTAACAGCGTCATTTTGTGATGAAGTGCCTTGCCGAGTCGAGTGGGATTCCCCCCCCCCCATTCTCTACCCGGACAAATGAGCTCTGTGCCGTGTTGAGAACTCATGAACTTTATATGAATGCCAATCAGCGACGTGTATTTGATCCAGGTGAATAGTATCCCTTTTCTAATTTAATAATAATACTGGGATATTATCAATGAACTGAAAATAGAGAGGCTTCTTCTTTTGAGTCACTTGTTGATAGAGAGAGAGCTACTGATTTCCACTCTCTGAGAAGCATGGCGACAATGAAGTAGAAACAAATACTAAATGATGGAGACAATAGTCGTGGAGTAAGTAAATAGTGAAACCTTCACTATTATTACCAATTATCTTAGAACCAGTTTTAGCATCCCAATTTGAAAGCAAATAAAAGAAAAACTATTATTATTATTGATATAATTATGATTAAAACCTGAATTACTTAGACAAATACAATCGCAGAGCCCAACAAAAAAAGGACCACATCGGAGTCGACATTACACCACTCCCAAGGAGATGACCATGAAGAGCAGATGGGTAATGATACATTCATTTTGCTTGCTATGTAAATATTAGAGTGGTCACCCTTTGTAAATAAATTAAAGCTATTTGAATATTGTAATGAATGAAATAATAACTTTTAATAAGTTGAAAGAAGAAAACTAAACAATCATTAAAAAAAAATTTAACAGAAAGTATGAAACTTATGTTAGTCTTTTGGTAATTTAACTTGAAAGAAAGAACTTTTGCAATTTTACTTTAATTTTACTTATATGAAATAAATATGTGTTATTATTATTAAACAAGGTTTCTGCTCCATTCGTCTCTATCAAGTATAAAAGTATTATTAATAATGGTGGTTAAAATATTTTAATATCTGGAGAGGTGTAAACCCTTAAAAAAGCCTAAGGCGATGATCGGTATTGGGACAGGTCTCAAGTACAGCCCGTATATTAAGACCAGAACCCATGGATATACCCACAGGGAAGAATCCCGTGGAAGGTGGACCCGAGGGGAGTAAACATGAGGAGCAGCCCTGGTGATATTTTAAGATCTTTTAATGATTCCTACACCCCCCCTCTGGGGCTTTGCAAATGGCGCCCGAACAGGGACTCGATTTCATAATTTGGAAGGGTCCCGGAGACATAATAATGTATAAAAGCAAATACTTACCTCAGGGGCTTCACAATATTGCATGATGGAACATTAATTGTTTTTGAAATTGGTTTCGAACCTAGTTTAGTTGAACTATTATGTTAAATTGGGACTTTCAATGCTAAAATATAGCATAGAATATATTAAAGGCCTTAGAATGAGGTGTCATGAATGAATATATCGTAAAATTATGATAAAGTCCAGATTGGTTTCACGGAACCTGGCTTAGTGGAACCATTATGGTTCATTGGTACCTTCAACGCTAAAATATGGCATGAAGTAGATCAAACGACTTGAAATGAGGTGTCATGAATGAATTAAACTTAAAATTTATGACAGTTTAATTTGGTTTCAAGGAACTTGGTTTAGTGGCACAATTATGTTTCATTGGAACTTTCAATGCTAAAATATCGCATATAATATAACAAACAACTTGGAATGATGTGTCTAAAATGAACATAACGTAATATTATTGATTTTGGATATTGGTTTCATGGAACCTGGTTTAGTAGAACCATTATGGCTCATTGGTACCTTGAATTCTAAAATATGGCAAATAATATATCAAACGACCTGGTATGATGTATCATGAATGAAAATAACGGAAAATATTGATAGTCGACATTGGTTCAAAGGTGCGTGTTGTAATAGTATCTTTATGGCACATTAGAAACTAACCAAGTTAATATAGGAGTGTTTAAAATTATACTTCCGCGAAAGCTTTAGTTTAACCTTTCGTAGCATAGAATATATCAAACCACTTGGAGCAAGGTGTCATAAAAAAATATAATGTAAAATTAAAGATAGTCCAAATTGGATTCAAGGAGCCCGGCTTAGTGGCATCATTATGGTTCATTGGAACTTCTATGCTAAAATATGGAATGTTATATATAAAATAACTTGAAATGATGTGCCGTGAATAAATATGACGTAAAATTAATAATAGTCTAAATCGGCCTCAAGGAACCCGGTTTAGTGGAGCCATTATTGTTCACTGTAACTTTCAATGCCAAAATATAGCATGGACTATATCAAACGACTTGGAATGAGGTGTCATAAATGAATATACCGTAAATTAATGATAGTCCAAATTGGTTTCAAGGAACCTGGTTTAGTGGAATTATGATGGTTCATTGTGAATTTCAATGCTAACCTATGGCGTCAAATATGTCAAACGACTTGCAGTGATGTGTCATGAATGAATATAACGTAAAATTAATGATAGTCCAAGTTGGTTTCAACGAACTGGTTTAGTGGAACCATGATGGCTCATTGTAACTTTCAATCCTAACATATAGCAGATAATATATCAAACGACTTGGAATGACGTGTCATATTTGAATATAACGTAAATAATTAATAGTTCAAACTGGTTTCAAAGAACCTGTTTTAGTAGAACCATGATGATTTATCTGAACTTTCATTGCTAAAATATGGCATATAATATATCAAATGATTTGGAATGAGGTGCCATCAATGAGTATATCGTAAAATTAATGATAGTACAAACTGGTTTATTTGCACAATTATGATTCATTCGAACATTCTATGCGAAAATATAGCATGTGATATATCAAACGACTTGGAATGTAATATCATTAATGAACATAACGTAAAAATAATTATGGTCGAAATTGGTTTTAAGGAACATATTTTAGTTGAAAAATATAAGTTCATTGGAGCTTTTAATGATAAGATATGGCGTGTAAAATGTCAAACGATTTAGAATGAAGCGTCATGAATAAATATAACGTAAATTAATGATAGTCCAAATTGGTTTCAAGGAACCCGCGGTTTAGTGGAATCATCATTCTTTTATGTAACTATTCTGGTTCACTGGAACTTTCAAAGCTAAAATATGGCATATAGTATATCAAACCTTTTGGAGTAACGTGACATGTGAGAATATAACGTTAAATATATGAAAGTCCAAATTGGTTTCAAGGAACTTGGTTTAGTTGAAACATAATTTTTCAAGCTAATATATACTATGTAATATATCAAACGACTTGGAACGAGGTGTCATGAATGAATATGACGTAAAACTATTATTAGTCTAAATTGGTTTCAAGTAACCAGGTTTAGTGGAACCATTCTGGTTTACTGGAACTATTATGGTTCACGGTAACTTTCAATGCTAAAATATTGCATGTAACATATTAAACGATTTGGAATGAGGTGTCATCAATGAATATATCTTAAAATAATTGTCAGTACAAATTGGTTTCAAGGAACCAGGTTTAGTAGAACAATTATGATTCATTCGAACTTTCAATGCTAAAATATATTACATGGAATATATCAAACGACTTGGAATGATGTGCCATCAATGACCATATAGTAAAATTATTGATAGTCCAAGTTGGTTTTAGGAAACTTGGTTTAGTGGAACAATGATGGTTCATTATAACTTTTTGTGCTAAAATGTGGCATTTAATATGACAAGCGATTTGCAATGACGTGTCATAAATAAATATATCGTAAATTGATGATAGTACAAATTGGTTTCAAGGAAACTGGTTTAATGGAACCATGATCGTGCATTGGAACTTTCATGACAAAATGTGGCGTTTAAAATTTCAAACGACTTGCAATGAAGTGTCATGAATGAATATAACGTAAAATTAATGATAGTCAACTTTGAGTCAAACGACGGTGATAAAACGGTATCTTTATAGCTTAATTGGAAAGTAACAATGTTAACATAGGGCTGTTTAAAGTATACTTTCGCGAATGGTTTAAATTAACATTTCGGTACTTGGTATGACATTGCTTAATAAAAGGTGCTTTATGCTATGTGTGTGGTGAAACGTGTCTGACTGTCCATCTGTAACTCAAACTCTTCCGAGACTATGAAATATTTTCAAAATCTGTTATCGTCAGTCCATGAATATTGTCCATAGCAGAAATGAGTTACTTATATTAACTCAATCGGTTAATTTGCACGTGCTCAAATGGTACCTCTCTTTTCTCGCCTAGCAAATATCAATAGTAAGATATATTAAATAATATATAAAACAAATCGTAAAGGCGAAATAGATGCGGTTATCCATTATTAGTGGATGAACATGGTATATGGCACGAACTAATAACAAATATTATTTAAATTTAAACCTCAAAAACCTTCAGTACTAAAATATGGCATATAATATATCAAACGACTTGGAATGACGTGTCATGAATAAATATATCGTAAATAAATTGGTTTAGTAGAACCATGATGGTTTATCTCAACTTTCATTGCTAGTATATAGCATGTAATATATCAAACTACTTAGAATTATGTGTCATGAATGAATATACAGTAAAATTATTGATAGATCAAATTTGTCTCAAAAAACCTGGTTTACTAGAACCTTTCAGGTTAAGTGGAACCGTTATGGTTAATTGGAACTTACCATGCTAAAATATTGCATGTAATACAATAAAGGACTTGATTATATCAAACAAATCGAAATGACGAGACAGAAGAGGATATAAATTACTAATTTCGTCAATTCGTAAAAGAGGTTCCGGGAAGGAACCATTTTAAAAATGGTTCAAATCGATACCATAACACGTGCTCTAACAGTACTGTTATTACACCCTCAAAAATTTCAGTGATAAAATATGGTATGTAATATATCAAACAACTTGGAACGATGTGTCAAGAATGAATATAAAGTAAAATTGATGGTAGTCGAAATTGGTTTAAAGGAACCTGGTATATTGGAACCATGATGTCTCATTAGAACTTTCAATGCTAAAATCTGGCTGGTATTATATAAAACGACTTGGAATGATGTGCCATAAATGGATATGAACTAAAATTATCAATCGTCTAAATTTGTTTTACGGAAAGCAGTTTAGTGGAAGCATTACATTTCACTGTAACTTTCAATCCTAGAATATAGTATGGAATACATCAAACGACTAGGAATGAGTTTTTATAAATGAATATACCGTAAATTATTGATAGTCAAAATTGGTTTGGAACCATGAAGTTTAATTGCAACTTTCATGCTAAAAAATGGCGTGTAATATGCCAATCCACTTGGAATGACGTGTATTGAACGAATATAACGTAGAATGAATGATATTCAAAATGGGTTTCACGTAACCTGTTTTAGTGGAACCATGATGGTTCATCTGAACATTCATTGCTATTATATGCCATGTATTATATAAAACGACTTAGAATGATGTGTCATGAAAGAATACTTGCTTACTTTTCAAACCCACTTATCCGTTAGGTTCGCGAGGACAGCAGCCCTATGGAAGATCCCGGCGATCGCGATCTTCCGCCATCACACGCATGTCCTACCTTGCAATATCAAAGCGACTCGAACCTAGATTCTCCATGTAATCTAGCCACCTGGTCTGGGCCGACCCTATTGTCTCTTACCCACCGGCTTGTAAAATAACCACTGCCTAGAAAGACTTGTGTGCGACATCCATACCAGCGCAACTGAGATCTCTCAATGCGGGGAAGTAGCGGCTCAACACCTAAAGATTCCCATATTGTGCTGCTGTAAACCCATATCTAGTAGAACAACACCTGCCACACCTCTCAGAAGTCTCATTTCGGCCGCTTGTACCCGCGATCGCACTCTTTCGGTCATTACCCAGGCCTCATGACCATAGGTGAGAATGGGAATAAAGATAGATTTGAAGACAGAGCTTGGGTTTGTTACCACGGATCGCCACAGTCCACTCTGACACATATTGCTGCACCGATCAAAGCAGTCAGTTCTCTCTCCTGCTGTCCATTACTCGTGAATGCAATCCCTGGATACTTGAATTTCTCCACCTGTCTCAATGAGGCTTCCCTAACATAGAGAGCGCAGTGAGCAGGCTCTCGTGAAAGGACCAGAACCTCGGTTTTTTACGATCTTCATCCCAGCTTCTTCACATTTGTCTTAAGACCGGTCTAGTGCATGCTGAAGGTTCGTGCGAGAAGACCCAAGGAGGACAAGATCGTCAGCAAACAGCAACCTCTCCATTACAAACACGCTCATCGCCCACACAAATACGCTCATCGCCTCTGCGCCCCTGTCAATCCACTTCATAAAAATAATGACCAAGAGGGGCGACATTACGCAACCGTGGCGGAGTCCAACACCCAAGGTGAACTGTCTTGACATAATTTCGTTTATCCAGACACACATCTCAGAGCTTTCGTACAGAGACATAATAGCAACCAGTAATAGCCCATGCACTCCATACTCTTGCAACACTTGCCAGAGCTTCTCCCGAGAAACTCTGGCATTTGCTTTTTCGAGGTCTACAAAGCAAGTGTAAACCTCTTTTGCATAGTCCCAGGATTTCTCAAAGATTTGCCTTAGAGCAAAAATGTCATCCATCATGCTTCGGCCTGATCGGAAACCACACTGCTCTCCCGACAGTTTGGAGTCGACTATTTCCTGACTTCTCTTATCCAGACACTTAAAGTACACTCTCCCATAAATGCTGAGCAAAGAGATGCCTCGATAGTTGTTGCAATCTCTCTGATCTCCCTTTTTGAAGATAGGGATCACAATTCCTGTCTGCCACAGCTTAGGGGCTTGTCCAGATATTAAAGCAACCTGACACACTCCAGTCAACTACAGGTTACCTTCCAGATTTAAGGCCTATATCATCTGCGACTGGATTTCATCATCACCTGTAGCTTTGCCAGTCTTCAGGGACTTAATTGCCCATCTGACTGCTGTTTAGGTGATACTACCGTGATTATTCTTCGCTCCAAGGTGCATCTCGTATGCCTTGGTTGTTGTTGTCACTAGAATAAGAAGAGTTGCCAAGTATTCCTTCCACCTATGCAATACGCTCTCCTCCGTTTTCAGAAGCCTCCCATCTGAACTCCTAATATTTAGTGATGAAAGAGACTTCTTTCACGGAGGCAGCGCTCGCTCAGCCAGGACACCTTGTTTGCCAAAACATTGTCTGCCTCCAATTTCTCCCCGAACTTCTCCAAGGCCTTGGCTTTAGCTGTTGATACTGTCTCGCGTTTCAGTGTGCCGCACTCGACTCGAATTTGACTTTTTGCAAGCCATAGCAAATGGACTTTCTTCTTTGCCTTGACACTTCTTGGATTTCACCGTTCCACCACACAGACCCTTTCTCACACCCCTGCGCCACACTCAGCCGCTTACGACCACAGCACAATGCAGCCGAACTAATCACAGCAATTTAAACAACTGCCACTCCTCTTTAACAGTACCACTATCACTGGGTAGTTCTTTGAAACTTGAAGATATGTTATCTGCAATAGTCTTCCTCACAGCTCTACCCTCCAATGCCTCCCATTTATGTGCCAAGTTTGTCTGAACCTAGTATTTCGCCTGGTTGGCATGGATTCGGCTGAAACAATTACAAAATCAATCAGTGTCTTCTGGTCCATTGCATCCCAGTACCAGGTATACATATGGACATCCCGATGCTGGAAGAAGGTGTTTATGATGGAAAGTCCATTGTTGCAACAGAGATCCAACAAGCACCTCCCATTCGCATTTAAATCGGGGACACCATTCCTTCCTATCACGCCATTCCACGTTTGGTCATCAGCCCCTACTTGTGAATTGAAGTCGCCCATCAGGATGACAGAATCTGCACTCACTCTCCTGCTAGGAGCAGCATTAAACTTCTTCCAGAAAAAGTGGGTACTCTGTGACAGCATTCGGAGCATATGCAACGAATAAAGAGAGAGACCGTTAACCTATCTAAAGCATCAGGAGACAGTCTTCCACCTAAGGGGGTCCAATCTTCAACATACTCTGCCAGCCGGGGAATTGCAAGAATGCCCACTCCAGCCTAGGCAGTCATGTTAGTGTCGACACAAGAGTAGAATAGCTTCCACCCTCATTCTAAATCCACAGTCCTAGAACCCAGACGTTTCGTAGAGCTAATACCTATGATATCCAGTCGATTCCGTTTAACTTCCTCCACTAACTCTGATTCCTTTCCTGTCATGAAGAATACGATCCAATCGCCAATTGACAGCATCCGATCTCGTTGCCGCTTTATCCCTTTCTTCTCCTGGGTAAAGGCATGTGTTGGGCAGAGGCATTGCTCCGAGATAACAGCTGGGAGATAGTCGATTCTTTTTCGAACGAAAGCCTCTGCCTAACTATCGAACGCGGGCGACTTTAACCTGCGCAACACACGAAGCTGTATGAATTCTCTCTTTCATCGACATCATGAGATATATGTTCGTTGGATAATCTTCGTCTCACTTCTCAACCATGACCTTTCTGGTAAGGGTGACCCTAAAGTTGCTGTACGGCAACCAGCATAGCTCACAGAATCCCTGAACAACACAAACCCCTGACCCAAGGTAAGAGGGCGTCCACCCGGGTGCCGAGAGGGGTAGGGCATAGGCCTTCTCGCTCCCAATGCCTCCTGGTTGTGGTTTCAAATGCCGCCGTGGGCATGGATGTTTGTATTTGTCCCGAGACGTGTACAGATAAAACTTGTGTAAAAGGCGCAGTATGACCTTAATAATCGACGCCAAAAATTCTATTAAAATTTATTCATGAAAGAATATACAGTAAAATTAATGATAGACCAAATTTGTCTCAAGGAACCTGGTTTAGTGTAACCATTCAGGTTTAATAGAACCGTTATGGTTCATTGGAATTCACCATCCTAAAATATAGCATGTCATATATCAAACGACTTTTAATGATATGGCATGAATGAACATAATATTAAACAATCGGTAGTCGAAATTGGTTTCAAGGAACCTGGTTTAGTGGAACCCCTATGGTCCATTGAAAAATGATGGGTCATTAGAACTTTAAATGCTAAAATTGACGTGTAATATATAAAACGAATTTAAAACATATGGCATGAATGAACATAACATAAAACAGTTGGTAGTCGAAATTGGTTTCAAGGAACTCGCGGTTTTATGGAACCATACTTCTTTAGAGGAACCATTTTGGTTTACTGGAACTTTTAATGCTAAAATATGGCATATAATATATTAAACGTTTTGAAGAAAGGTGCTATGAGTGAATATTACGTAAAATATTTTTAGTCCAAATTGGTTTCAAGGAACCTGGTACAGTGGAACCATGATGGTTCATTGTAACTTTCAATGCTAAAATATGGCATGTAATATATCAAACGACTGGGAATCACGTTCATAAATGAATATAACCTATATTAATGATAGTCCAAATTGGTTTCAAGAAACCCAGTTTAATGGAGTCATGATGTTTTATCTGAAATTTCTTTGCTAGTATATGGCATGTAATATATCCAACGATTTAGAAGGATGTGTCATGAATGAATATACGGTAAAATTATTGATAGACCAAATTTGCCTCAAGGAAATTGGTTCAGTGAAATCATTATGGTTCAATAGTATGTCAATGCTAAAATATAACATGGAATATGTAAAAGGAATTGAAATGATATGGCATGTATGAACATAACGTAAAATTTATGCTAGTCGAATTTGGCTTCATTAAACCTGGTTTAGTGGAATCATTATGGTTTATTGGAACTTCAATGCTAAAATATAACATGTAATATATAAAACACTTGAGATGTTGTGGCATGAATGAATATGACGTACAAATTTTAATAGTTTAAATTGGTTCAAGGAAACCGGTTTACTGGAACAATTCTGTTTTACTGTAACTCTTTTATTTCACAGTAACTTTCAATGCTAAAATATAGCATGGAATATATCATACGAATTCGATAGATGTGTCGTCAATGAATATATCGTAAAATTAATGATAGTCCAAGTTGGTTTCAAGGAACCTGGTTTAGTGGAACCATGATGGTTCATTGTAAATTTAAATGCTTAAATATTACATGTAATATATCAAACGACTTGGAACCACGTATCATAAATGATAATGACTTATAATAATTGAAGTGCAAATCGGTTTCAAGGAACCCGCGGTTTAGTGGAACCATTCTTATTTAGTGGAACCATTATGGTTCACTGGAACTTCTAATGCTATTATATAGCATGTAATATATCAAAAGCATTGGAATGATGTGCCATGAATGAATATAACGTAAAATTAATAATAGTCTAAATTGGTTTCAAGGAACCTAGAATAGTGGAACCTTGATAGTTCATTGGAACCTTCAGTGTTAATATATAGCATGCAGTATATCAAGTGACTTTGAATGATGTGCCATTACTGAATATTCATTAAAATTAATGATAGTCCAAATTGGTTACAAGGAACCTGGTTCAGTTGAACTATTAGAGTTCATTGGAACTTTCAATGCTAAAATATGGCATTAAATATATCAAACGACCTGGAATTATGTGTCATGTATGAACATAGAGTAAATAAATGATAGTCCAAATTGGTTTCAAAGAACCTGGATTAGTAGTACCATCATGGTTCATTGGAGATTTCAATGCTAAAATATAGCATTTACTATATCAAATGACTTGGAAAGATATGGCATGAAAGAATATAATGTAAAATTAATGATAATAAACATTGGATCAAAGGTACGTGTTTTAATTGTATTTTGATAGCTCAACTGGAAAGTAACAATGTTAACATAGGGCTTTTTGAAATATAGTTACACGAATTGTTTAGATTAATCTTTTGGTAGTTTGTTATGACATTTCTTAATGGTTTATTAGGTATTGAAATTTGCTTTATGCTATCAGTGAGGGGAATTGTGTCTGTCTCTTCGTGTTTTTGTCTTTCCGGCTGTAATTCAAACACCTCCGAGACTATGAAAGATATTCAAAATCTATCTTCGTCAGTTGAAAAACGTTGTTCATGGCACGAAATAGTTACATATATTATCTAAATTGGTTGGTTGCAAGTGCAGAAATGGTATCTTCATTTTCCGTCTAGCCATTTTTATAGTAAGACATATTGAATAATATATAAAACAAATCTTATGACAAGATAGATGCGTTTATTTATTATTATATTCGTCAGTCGATGAAAATAATACATAGCACGAACCTGTCTCAAAATTTATTTAAATCTGCTCAATAACACGTGCACAAATGGTACCTGTATGACCCCGCCTAGCACTTGTCAATGGAGAGATATATTAAGTAATATATCAAACAAATCGAAATATCGAGATAGAAGCAGATATAAATTATTATCGCCAATTCATAAAAGAGGTTCCAGGAATGAGCTATTTTGAAAATGGTTCAAATCGAAACAATGACACGTGCTCTAGTAGTACTGTTTTGATACCCTCAAAAATTTTCAGTGCTAAAATATGACATGTAATATATCAGACGACTTGGATTGAGGTGTCATGAAGAAATATAGTCCTAATGATAGTCTTAATTGTTTTCAAGGAACCTGGCTTAGTGGAACCATAATGGTTCATTGGAGCTTTCAATGGTAAAATATAGCATGTAATATACAAAACGACTTGGAATAATGTGCCATGATGTGTATGACGTAAAATATTAATAGTCTAAATTGGTTTCAAAAAACCCTGTCTAGTGGAACCAAATTTGTTTAGTAGAACCATTATGGTTCATTGTAAATTTCAATGCCCAACATAGCATGGAATATGTCAAACGACTTGGAAGAGGTGTCATAAATGAATACCATACTATAAATTAATGGTAGTCTAAATTGGTTTCAAGGAACCTAATTTAGTTCAACGATTATGGTACATTGGAACTATCCATGCTAGAATATAGCTTATAATATATAAAACGACTTTGAATGACGTGTCATTAATATATATATGGTAAAATTAATGATAGTTCAAATTAGTTTTAAGGAAACTGGTTTAGTTGAACCGTGATGGGTTATTGCTAATATATGGTGTGTAAAATCTCAAACGACATGGAATTATTAACCATGAATCAAAATGACATAAAATAGAAACTGGTTTAGTGGAACCATGATGGTTAATTGTAACCATGATGGTTAATTGTAACTTTCAATGCTAACATATAGCACGTAATATATCAAACGACTTGGAATGACGTGTCATAAATGAATATAACGTAAAGTAATGATAGACCAAACTGGTTTTTAAAGAACCTGGTTTAGTGGAACCATGATGGTTTATCTGAACTTTTATTCCTTGTATATAGCCTGTAATATATCAAACAACTTGGAATGATTTGGCATGAATGAACATAAAGTAAAATTAATGGTAGTCGAAATTGGTTTAAAGGAACCTAGTTTAGTGGAACCAATATGTTTCAATGGGATATCAATGCTGACATATGGCATGTAAGATATCAAACGACATATATAAAATAATGATAGTCGCCATTGGTTCAAAGGTACGTAATGTAATGGTATATTTTTAGCTCAATTGGAACTAACAATGTTACATAGGGCTGTTTGAAATAAAGTTGCGCGAATGGTTAAGATTAACCTTTCCGTACTTGGTTATGACATTCCTTAAAGGTTTATTAAGTAATGAAAGGTGCTTTATGTCATCAGTGTGGGGAAATGTGTCTGTCTGTCCGTCTATCTTTCTGTCAGTCTGTAATAAAAACTCCTCCGAAGCTATGAAAGAATTTCAAAATCTGTTTTCCTCAATCAATGAATATTGTTTATGGCAATAACCAGTTTCAAATATTATCTAAATTGGTTTATTGGCGCATGCACAAATAGTACCTCTATTTTTCCGCCCAGCAATTTTCAATAGCAAGATACATTTAGTAATTAAGTAATATATCAAACTAATCAAAATGACGAAATAGAAGTGGATATAAATGACTATTTTCGCCAATTCATAAATAAGGTTCTGGCATAGACAATTTTGAAAATGGTTTAAATCGAAACAATGACCCTTGCTCTAATAGTACAGTTATGACACCATCAAAAATTTTCAGTGCTAAAACATTGCATGTAATATATCAATCAAATTGAAATGATGTATCAAGAATGAATATAAACTAAATTTGATGGTAGTCGAAAGTGGTTTAAATTAACCTGTTTCAGTGGAACCATAATGGTTCATTTGAACTTTCAACGCTAAAATAAAGCACGTTGTTTATCAAAAGATTTGGAATGAGTTGTAATGAATGATTATAACTTAAAAAAATAATATTCGAAATTGGTATCAGGAAACCTGGTTTAGTTGAACCATTATATTTCATTCGATCTTTCAATGATAATATATTACAAGTAATATATCAAACGAGTTGGAGCGAGGTGTCATAAAGAAAAATTGTTCGAGAAAACTCATATTTTTATAGGTAAAACTAGATATAATATTATTTGTAATTAAATTTTTTATTTTTCTATTCTTTAAGTTTTTTTTGCTGTTTTGCAATAATTGTTTAGTATATATTGTTTTAGTAAATGTTAATTAAAAATCTCCACGTGATTACCACTACCTGCAGCTAGTTGTCCCTCGTGAATAACTTTCGTGATCACAAGGATGTATGCCCATATATTGTGGATGTTCTTTGCGTGGTTACTGTTTTTTTTATTTCAGACAGACCATTTCGAGTTTCTGGCTGGACCAGTCATCCCTCCTTCTGGTCCTCTACGTCATTCCGAGCAAGCAGCAAGGCATTTAACTTCCATTTATCATTATCATTCTAATGCTCTGCGAATTCCTCTTACCCTGCTGTTCGATGTTTAGTTATTTATTGAATTTTTCACTTTCTCGCGACAGCCATGGTTCTTAATCGAGCAATATTGTTTTGCAGGTTACCTCATAATGTTATAATGAAATTTCTTTTAATGCTATTTCAACAATAACGCGCATAAGGGACGCCATGCTGCACATTTTTCAATCTGTTTCCCCATTAATAATTAATTATTATTACGCAGTCTTTATTTAGACAAATGGGAATTTGAAATTTCTTTTCCTTATTCTTTGTAAGGAATTGCTTTGGCTCAATTGTTTTTTATTTTTAAGGTTAATTCACTCAATGTAGCGATTAATATCTCTTGTTACAGTGTTTTGCTGTATTTAATGTACATTCAAATATTTTTAGATTTTATTCCGAGAAATATTTTTTTTTGTAATTGAGATCTCAATGCCTATTCCTCAAGTAAATCATATTGTAAAGAACATTCTTTTGTATAGAATATTTTGATATTTTATATATAAATAATATATTTTTTAAACTTAAATAAAAGTCTTTTAACAGTCTTTTTAAAAGTCTTTTTAAACGTTTTGGGGTTTTCTTTAAAGTATCACCCCTTAAACATTATATTTTTTTGCTTCCCCCTCTGAACATATGGTAGCAGAGCGTGGTTTCTTTCTTTTATTTTAATACAATATGGAGGAATCATATTTTGAAAAAGGGTAGTACCCTCTCTAGGCCAACGACTGTCAATTATATTCAATGGACATATTGAGTTTTAACCTTTCTTGAAAGCAAAGAGCTAGCCAAATATGTCCAAGAAAAGATCTCTCTTCCTACAAAAGCATCAGCAAACTCCCTGATTGGGCAAGAGTACGGCATTACCTCCTGAGTATGGTGAGTGATGATATTGTCATCATGCTTCAAGATAACAATCCTTATACATTGTTGGAAGCAATTACCCGTCGATATGGAAAGCCGGCATCAGTGACACAGGCTGAAATAATGCGGTGTCTCTCAGCCTTGCGTTTCTTAGACGCTGATGATCCGAATGCCTAAGTAGCAAGAGCGCTACAAATCTGTGCTCAGGCTGGAGCCGTGTCCCTGGTTCTGGATGATAAAATTATGATTGACCGTATGGTCACAGGTCTACCCTCAACTTATGCTTCATTGAGACTCGCGGTCCAATCAAACCCATCAATGTCAATTGAAACCTTCCTGGGTCAACTAAATGTGGTTTTTAAGGACCACAACGCAATAAATTCCTCAAAATGTGTAGCCTCGTGTGCCACCTCTGTTTCTTCCCCGCGTCCACATCCAAATGCCCATCGAACAAATGACATAAAATGCCATAATTGTAGCACCCGAGGAAAGGTAAAAACGGTTTGTCTGTCAAAAATTTATCCCACTATTGCAGGTCCAGCTACTTCACACAGCGCGTTACCCCCTCGATCGCAGGATCCTGCATCAACTAAGTGCATGCATTGTGCATCAGCTTAACGTCCTAAGCCTAAGCCTCGCAAATCGGGTAAAAAAGGACAAAGCAAGAAACCTGCAGCCAACTGTGCTAGTGTTCCAAAGAAGGATTGGATAGTTGACACGGGCAGATCATTTCACTTAATTAAAGAAAAACAGTTCTTTGATTCTTTTCGAAGCTGCCATATGTGGGTACTTACTGTAGACCCTAAGAAAACGATTGCTGCCATCGATACTGGTGCGGCAAGCGTGTTATTAGATTCAGGAGCAGTTTTAAAACTCTATGACGCGCTTTATGCCCCAAACGCGCGACTTAATCTTGTCTCCATGAGTCAATTATCAAAGCAGGGTTACAGTCTTCTTTTTGGCCCAACTGGTTATTCCATTACTTCACCCAAGGGCACGACCATCGCTGCGCAGGAGGGCGTGGAGGATCTCCCGTTCCTTCCCGTGGTCTCAAATATCCATTCAGTTTCCCGAACGGACCCCCATTACTTTTCAATGGCTGTCACTTATAGTTACATTCACAATGCGTTAGGCCATCTTTCATCAAAAAAACTCATCGCAGCCGTAAAACACCATAGCATGCGCGGTCCTGAAGTTTTGCTGCCGTTAACTGATGACCAACCATGTGTTGCATGCCTTCAGGCACGATTATGCAACGCCCCTCACAACATAGTGCAAGGTCAATGGTCAACACGTTCTTTACAGCTACTTCACGTGGATACAGTGGAACTAATGCTTACCACTTCTATCCATGGAAACAAATTCCTGTTAATAGTCATCGACGACTTCTCACGAAGAACTTTCGTTTGTGCTAGTCCGACATATAGTGAAGTCCCAAAGAGATAACAAACTTAATACTAAAGCAACAACGCTCTAAGGACGAAATCTGGCGTATATACGTTCCAATAATGGAACAGAAGTCATCAATGTGGAGCAAGATGAGTTCTGTACAAAGCAAGGCATATCTCACTGTTCCTGAAAACCCCTAGTGAAATTGTGTTGCTGAGAGAACCGTACGCTGGAATTTCATTTGCGATGGAATTCGAGTTCTTCTTGCATAATCCTAATTTTTTGCCTAGACGAGGTCAAACTAAATCCCCTAAAGAGATATGGTACAAAAAGAAACCGACCTTCAAATATCGAGCTTCTTTCGGTTGCGTGTTATACTAACATATACCCATGTTGCACCGATCAAAATTTGACGCTCGCGCCAGAGCTGTCGTTTCTATGGGATACTCCGCTTCATCTCCTGGGTACTCTATTTATGCGCTCAATGAGAGCAAGTTTTTACGAGCACGTACTGTTCGTTTCTTTCTTAAGAGCTTTCCAGAGTTCACAAGAAAATCAGATCTATCATCTGTTCCTCTAGTACTTCCAATTCAATGGAAGCCCCAGTCTTTGAAGCACCACAGCCTCATCAATCACATATTATTCAGAGCGTACCGCCAATATCGTCCACTCTAACATTAGACGAGACAAGAATGCAGGTCCTATCTGATACTGAGGACATGGTAGTGGTCACATCGATAGAAACGGCTCCAGTTTGTTTGTATAAATCACCAGTAAACCAACCACCTGTTGAAGACCCACAACCAGCATTACAACATTTACAAAGATTAAAAGAAGGCAGAAAAACTGTAGGCCGCCTTATATCATCCTGACTTTTCTGACTCCGACTTGCTAAGCACTTTGCCAACCACACCCCAGTTTTAAGAAAAAGCACTCGCTTTTCCCCAACATCATCAATGAGAAGAGGCCATTCAAGATGAATTGCATTCACTCATGAATCATGATGTCTGGGATTTAGTGATTCCACCACCTAATGTGAAAATTTTAAAAAGCAAATAGATCTAATGCATTAAATACAATCCTGATCGTTCGGTGTCCAGATTCAAGGCAAGGTTAGTGGCCAGATCTTCACAAGCCAACAGGAGCCAATATGAGTTAGCTTTCTCACTTTTCATCAGAATGGAATCCCTCCGCTTAGTGTTTGCCATAGCTGCAAATACAGAGATGTCACTGCACCAGTATGACGTCAAATGTGCCTATAGACGACACTATATATCTATCGCCAACCAAGGAATATTAACGCCAGTTAATCACGTCTGCAAATTGCGTAAATCACTTTACGGCTTCAAACACAGTAGAAGATGCTGGTACATAAAATTGTGTCAGCTTCTTACCCGATTAAAATTCACTCCATCCAGAGCAGACGATTTATTTTCTACTACTCCAATGCTTGGTGCACCATTCTCCTAACAGTCTACGTGGATGACATCAACAGCAACAACAAATGTCTCCATCCTAACCTCCATCATGAATAAAGTGAAACAAGGAATCGACCACGTGGAGTTAGGAGTGGTAAAGCATCTGCTAGGTATGAATGTGTCACAAGTGAACGGTTCAATTCATCTTTCACAGGCACATTATATCAAACAAATCCTACATGATTATGGCCTTCAAGACATTACACCAAAGACCATGCCACTAAGCCCTCATGTGAACCTTGTTTATACTCCGGATTAACAACCGGTCGATTCTACCAATTACCAATCTCTTCTCGGTTCCTTAATGTATGTAATGACTTGCAGGCGGTCGGATATAGCTTTTGCAATTACTAAGCTGTCAACATATGCTAAATCGCCTACACATTTTTATATGACTCCTCTAAGACCGTCACTTCTTACCTTAAACACACCTGCGTCATATCACTCGTTTTTTCCCCATCTACGGGTCCTTTGTACGCATTCGCTAACGCTAGTTGGTGTTTCACCCCAGAGAGTAAAGGATACTCTGAAATTTTGATCAAAATGGGGAAAAATAATAAAACCTGGTCTTTTAAGAAGCAACGTTTAGTCGTGAAATCACTGAAATGTCTTTAGGACCTCATAACCGAGTTAGGACAAGGGGAGTTTTTTCCATTCCCCACAATCGTTTATACTGACTCAACGTCTGCCATAGCATGTCTGGGAGCGTTAGAATCGAAAAGTAGAACTCAACACATATTGAGATTGCATAATTTCACCACGCGAGAAATTAATCATCAGAATGTGATTCTTACTTACTGTGTCTCCCCCAACATGCCGGCAGACGCACTAACTAAACCTTTACCAGCCCCTGCTTTACGCAGATTCCTGGATTTCTTATCTTTATCTGAGCAGGATAAGTAATTATTTATATTAAATTACTTAACTCATTGTTTGCTGGCCTACACGAGGGTACTTACAAAGTTTATCTTTTTCCTTTAAACTTCATATTGCAAAGTTATTTTACTTCGCGGGATGAGAGGGGTTCTAAAGGCAATATTTTTTGTTAAATGACTTTACCTTTAAAATCACAAAAGGATATCTTTTGGGCTGGTTCTTACCTACAAATTGTTTTTTTTACTACATGATATGTATTTTTTACATTTCTTAATGTTTTATACATTTACATACATTTTAATTATGGTTTACCAAAAATGGAAAATATACTTTTTTTGTCTTCTATTTTGCTAAAAAAGCAAAACATGCTGTCTGCGCACACATAAATAGGAGTAAATAATAAAGGCATAAATGTTTTTGTTTATTGTAACTTACACAATTTTTTTTCTTTTGAATCGCCATTTTGACAGTGTTCAAGAAAATTACAGGGGGGCTTTGTTTGGAAAAACTCAGATTTTTTATGTAAAAATTCATATAATTTAAGTTTCTATTTTTTCTATTCTTTAATTTATTTTTTACTGTTTTGCAGACAGTGATTATCGAGTAGATCATGTTTTAATAAATGTTAGGTAAAAAAACCTACTTAAATCTACTAAAAAAGTAAATTATCACTGTCCGCAGCTTGTTGTCCCTCGCGAATAATTTTCGTGATCACGAG
>JAHWFO010074228.1:0-12770 GCA_023313115.1 Rhysida immarginata | reverse complement strand
TATTCAAATTAATTTCAATCATCATCAACAATCATGTACACATAGCAACAGTAATAAAGATAATGAAATAAATTTTGAATGTTAAAAAGAAAAATAGCGAATATCCTTTTATGTTTAAACATTAAAACACATGTATACACCGGTTTTGGTTGGATTTGACGTAAGATCCTACCAAAACCTGCATAATGAAGCAAACTTCGCTTCATTATTTCAAGCATTTAGCTTGAGAATTCGTCAAAATGGATACGGAAGTTCAGGCTTAGAATTTTGTGTACTATACGCTGTTTAATTTTTGACCATAACTTCGAAATCACCCTGTATATCTTCCACTTAGCATAGTTCGATTATTATAAATCATTTGCAATACAAATAATTTAAAGAATTGGATTGTATTTGCTTACCTCCAACATCTCACTAGCAGAATCGCTGATTAAAGATTTTTTCTTCAATTCATTCAACATAATGGTTAATGTTGCAACACGTTTTTCTAGGCGATGTCTCTTTCTGCGCAAATCGTTGATTCTCTTCTTCTGGCGTTCTGATTGCTGTTTAGCGACAAAGAGTGCTTTGCGGGATTTAGATGGAGATTCCATATCTTCTTTATTAAAATCTCCTACATAACAATATCGCCTCTTTCTTCGGTCATTGGAAGAATAGTCGAAATACCCGAAGAACTATTTGGAATCTTGGGAGTTGAGCAATCTGTTAATAAATCAGTGAAGATAAAAATAAAGAATAATTTCTAATTATCTTACTTTCAGATCTAGAACACTAATTTAATTATTATTCTTACCTTGATCGCTAACGCCTGCTGGATGGCTAATATTTTTTTCTGAAAACTTTCTATCTGTCGGTGGTTTACGAGATGTTTTCTTAGGCATGAGATGCGAAGGAAGGTCAAATATTGTAGGAATAGCATCAGACTTTAACCAAGTGCCACCAAATTTTTCACGATCAAAACATTCTTCAGTAAAGTGTTTAGAGCAAATCCTAGAGTACTGACTTGGCTTAAAATTCTCTCTTCTAATTTGAATCACCCATCTTTTCTTCATTTCCTCATCTTTAGGGAAACTAATTTAATATTGTTTTTTTTTTGTTTTGTTTTTTTTGGGTTTTTTTTCTACAAATCATTATAAATATTCAAATATATGAGGCTAAATTATTTCTGCTTAAACCTTTGACATTTTCAACTAACCTATGAAATGTAAATTCCCTACTTTTATGAATCTTTCTCGACAGTTAATAGCACAGCAAACTTAACCATGGCTTGATGTCTCAAGAGAAAAACTTGAATGAAACTAAAAATCCACTGACAGGAAATACTATTTTCCTGCTAAAAATTGCGCGAATGTGTTAAATTTTTGATAAGTGTGGGGAGAAGGGTTACTTCTTAACACAGAACAAATGTGAAGAAAATAAAATATACTGCATACATTTTTGTAGATAGTGTGATTATAATATCAAAAAAAAACACGGATAATAGAAAATAAAGTTTAAAAATTTTTTATAATCTTCCTCCAACATCTTCCTCTTACAGACATTAGCTCTCATTAAAATTTCAAATTTATTTAATATTTTGCCAAATATTTTTTCTGATTAAATTTTTTTGGAATAAAATTAATTGTACAAAGAACATAATACATATTATTTTAAAGTGATCATGACAAAGTGAGATGCTATTTATAACTTTAAAAAATTAAAATGTGTTTTAATTATGATAATTTTATTAAATTTCTTTTGTTTTACAAATAAATTAAGGCGATTGTAAGTAATGAAAATGTATACATTTTTGAAAATAATTTAGTGCATTGAAATATTTTGAAGATGAAGTTCAATTAATATTAATCACTTTTATACTTTCTCTACGTTAATTTTCAATCTATAGATAATTGTTACTATTCATTAAATAATCAAAGCAATTTCTTTTCAAAAATCGATTTTATTCAGTTTTATTACACATTATTTCATAAGATAAATAACGATTTACTATACTTATTCTTGTATTGCTCTTGAGCCTGTTGCCACCAATCACGTGCTCAAGCTCCTTATCATGTTTATGCCACTTGGAGAGACGTCATGCGCTCTCTACCAATCCACAACCTCCTCTAAGATCTGAACTAAGGAAATAATCTGATGGATTATCCAAACAACTCCTTTGTTTAGAAGCATTGGGTCAGCCTGTCAAACAGTGGAGCACCCTATTGATTTATCTGATCACTTTATTTGATGCCTCCACGAAACGCGAATGGGAGAGTCGCGTCTTTGACAAGGAATTTCCAGATATTGCACATGTTCAATGTTTCCTCAAAGAAAGGTGTCAATTGCTGGAAACGTTGGAAAATCAACTGAAACCAAAGAGAAATGTAAATTTTAAAGCAGATATTAAAAAACAAAATTCAATTAATACAATTGTAGCCAGTGAGAAACAAATTCAAACCAAATGTAATTTTTGCAATGGGTTAAATCTTTTCATTTTTTCGTGTAAGGAATTTTTAAAATTAGATGCCCCCAAAAGAATAAATGAGGTGAAGGAAATGAAGTTGTGCTTTAATTATTTGAGGAAGGGCCACAATCATCAGTAATGTAAATTGGGCAATTGCAAAAAATGCAATAAGAGGCATAATACACTTTTACATTTAAGCAAACAGACAAATGTGCCCATCTAAGATAATAATGAGCCACAAAATAAGTCGATTGAGACTATTTTGACTAATTGCAACTCAACAAATCAACACATTATGCTATCCACAGCTCTTATAAAAATAATGGATAATTCCGGCAAAGAGGTGACAGCTAGAGCTCTGTTAGATTGTGCCTCTCAAGCTAGTTTAATCACTTCTGATTTTCAAAACAAATTGAATATGTCGCAGACATAGCGTAATTGGACTCATACTGTAATTAGGTCTCATACTGTTGTATTGGACTCATACTGTTGCAGGTCAGACCGATACAGTAACGAGGTCAAATCCCATGCAGGAAAATTTTAGCTATCGCAATGACAAAAAACTGTTTTAATATTTGCCATGATTGCCATGAAATGATTATTCAAAGAAATTGAAGCAAGAAGAAGGAATCATAAACAATTTATGGTGAATATTATAAGATAATATTGAATATGAATTCTAAAAAAGTAATAAAATGGATAAAAGGAAACACAAATTTCATTTTTCTTCATTTTTCTGGCAATTCGCCCAGCGACAGAGACGCCGAGAGAGATGTTAAGTGCGCGGGAAGCAAGTGCGTTCGAGGGAACTTTTTAATAACATGTTTTTGTCCCGTGCTAGCTGAGAATAACTCTACGGACGTCGTCTCATCGAGGCCTTCGAATCAGCCCGTCGCCGACCCAGCCCACGAGATTCGTCAGTCTTCTTCGGTGTGTTCCGAAGAAAATCTGTTTTTGGAGTCTGCTATCATTGAAGCGCCGCCCCTCAATAGAGCGACACGAGTCCTCGTCGTCGCCGCTGGAATAGGAGCCGAACATTGGAAGCGACTTCCTCAGCTGGATCGTCAACTCATTCCCGAAGGGTTAAGTACATGGATTACGCCCTGGACCCAGGAAGCCTTTTGGGTAGAAGGCTTAGGCTCATTTGTACCCTATAACAGGTGGGTGAGAATTTTCCGTACCGTATTTAACAGTTTACCTTATGGCTAAAATTACTCTCCGGCTGCCATGCGTTCTCTGCCCGCTCGAGCACAGATAAATTTGGCGTAGGCGCTGTTCACGCAGCCCACAGGAAAGTTTGCTTTATTTGCTTTTTCTTTTGGCGCGTGCAGGCCGAACGTAATTGTCTGCACTTGAATGGTAACAAGCTTGGCTAGTCATATTATTTTTGTTACTGACCCTATAAGCTAAAGCTTTCCATTTATTTTTTTATATTACAGTTTTCGCCGGTTTGGAGGCGGACGCCAGGTTTAATCCTACGGCTCATGTCCGTTCCTTTGGCGTCGACTTGGTGCTCCACGCCAGCGACTCAGTTTTGGCTTTTGTCAGGCATCTGTTCAGAGAGGTCTCATCACAGATCCTAGGATTTCCTTTTGCTCTAAAGTGCTGCAGGAAACCCGTTTAGTGACTGTTTTTTTTGTAATGGTTTACAACCATTCTTGTTATTTTTTTTTTATCTTTAATTTGTGAACGGGATTCGCTTAGACGAATACCCGTCAGGGCAAGGCGCAAGCCTTTTGTGTTTCTTGCGCTTAAGCAAGATCGCCGCCCTCATTGTTTATTTTAAATTTAATTGAATAAACAATTATTTTTTTATTTCCGCCATAAGTCTATGCTCTGTGTCTTTGTTCATCTCCCAAAATTCTTCCACTGTGCATTACTCTATAAATACGTGACATGTATACTTTTAGCAATTTCAAAGGTTGACGGGGAGCCAGTCGATCCACAAAATCTCGAAGGTGTTGTGACCACTGAAAAAAATAGTTTATATCAAATAGGATGCAAACATGGAATTGTAAAAGGTGGATTCGGAATCGAGAATATCAAGAAGGCTGATTTAACTTTTTTAAACGAAAAGGAAATTGACTTGACGAAGGAATTGACATTGCGAAAAGCTGTTAAACAAAGTTACGGAGGCAAGGATACTTTAAGTGTTCTTGCAAATCATCTAAAAAATATTGCTCAATAAAAAGATGTATATGTAAAAAGGACGGTAGGCAATGCAATATTAGATGCCAAGGAGTATGCCGTGCCTTAATACTGTTTTAATTAATTTTGATATTATATGTTTCATCTACAAATACTGTTTTGTAAATCAGCCCAAATTCATTTTGTTTAGAATGAAAATAAATATTAAATAAAGAAAAATGAAATTTGTGTTTCCTTTTATCCATTTTATTACTTTTTTAGAATTCATATTCAATATTATCTTATAATATTCACCATAAATTGTGTATGCTTCCTTCTTCTTGCTTCAATTTCTTTGAATAATCATTTCAGTTTCCGTTTATTAAATTTTTCACATAGAATTTTGTTTTTGAGATTGTCATCTATTTCACAAGGTAAAACCGAATATATTACAAGAAATTCATACCATAACCATTCAAAAACTTTTACTTTGCATTAATATTTATTTATACAATTACATTTTTTTTTAATTTTATAAAAACTAAAATCATTGCAAAAAATTGATGAAATTTATGACTAACAACTAAACCATTTTTTTGAAAATAAAATATAAAATAAATTCTTATAAAAAATTTTAAATTTCAGTTAATTATAATATGTCAAATATTAAAACAGTTTTTTGTCATTGCGATAGCTAAAATTTTCCTGCACGGGATTTGACCTCGTTACTGTATCGGTCTGACCTGCTGTAGACACTTCATGAAGCGTCTGGACATTTCACGAAGTGTCCAATTACGCTATGTGTCTGCGACAAATATAAACAAAACAAGAGTAAACATCTCGGTAGTAGGTGTTAATCAAAGGGTAAGCACGGTCAATTACAAGACCGAAATACAATTGCAGTCACGTGATAATTCATTTAAGAGCAAGATAACTTGTTATGTAGTCAATAAAATAACTGAAAACACACCTTCGAAAACTTTTGGCATTTTAATTTTTAACCTCCCTAAGAATATAACGCTAGCTGATGAAGGTTTTCATAAATCACAAGCAATTGATATTTTAATAGGCGCCGATATATTCTGGGATACATTATCCTCAGAGCAAATTAATATAGGCCGGGGGCAACCATATTTGAAAAACACAGCCTTTGGGTGGATAATCGCAGGTCCATTTACATGCAGTATGGTGGATTCCAAGGCAATCACGTGCAATTTAATCCAAACGCACGACATTCAAGAACAATTAAAATTGTTCTGGGCGTTAGAGGAGATTACTCTCAAAACGCCGTCAACTTTAAGTGACACATATTGTGAAGATCTGTTCACAGAAACAAAATTAAAGGCGATGACGGTAGATATATTGTAACCATTCCATTCAAAGCACCTATATCAGATTTAGGCGAATCTTTACAAATCGCGGAAAATCGGTTCTTTTTGCTAAAAAGAAAATTAGAAAAATTTCCAATGTTAAAGACACAATATAACAAATTTATGGAAGAATACCAGACCTTGGGACACATGACCAAACTTGATGACCCTTTCAATGAAGTAGAAAATGCATATTATTTACCTCATAATATAAATAAAAGATTATAACAGTCTACCACAAAATTGCGAGTAGTGTTTGACGGGTCCTGTAAAACTAGTAATGGAACCTCGTTAAATGATATTCAACACATTGGCCCCACTATTCAGCAGGACTTATTTAACATTTTAATTCGCTTCCGAACATTTAAATATGTTTTGTCTGCCGACATCGAAAAAATGTACCGCCAGGTGCTGATCCACAACAACGCAACTGTCAGCGAATATTATGGAGAGCTAGCACTGAAGACGAATTGAGTCACTTCGTGCTTAACACGGTTACCTATGAGCAAGCGTGCGCTCCTTTCCTGGCTATTCGCGCTTTGCATCAATGTGCTCACGAGCACAAGGACATTCATCCTAGAGCAGCTAGAATTATTCTAGAAGATTTTTATGTGGACGATTTACTAACTGGAGCTGGATCCTGGATGAGTGTAAGCAATTGCGCACGGAAATAACACACATTCTTGCTTCATGTAGATTTAATTTAAGAAAATGGGTATACAATAGTGAACACTTGCGAAATGAATTCACTTTATCAAGCAAGCAGGACCCTGAAGTGTTACGCATTGGTAAGCAAGAACCCACCAGAACTTTAGGTTTAATTTGGTCCCCCAGGTCAGATAAGCTCAGTTATGAAACCCAGTCATTTCTGAACAAAGTAGATAAAACAAAACGTGAAATGTTATCTACGATATCGAAAATATTCGATCCACTGGGCCTGATCGGGCCATGCGTAATTCTGGCAAAGATCCTCATTCAACAACTTTGGGCTGAGAACTCGGGTTGGGATGATCCAGTGCCTGATCGAATTTTAGTGAAATGGAATTCACTCAAAATTGAATTAATACATTTAAATCAATTAAGCATACCACGTTATGTCAATTACTCTCCTGTCGATTCTGTCAAGCTACATGCATTTTCAGATAGTTCCGAAAGAGCCTACGGAGCTTGTCTATTTGAGAATAAATTCAAACAATCAGGTATCAGTTCACCTGTTTTGTGCCAAATCCAAAGTGGCTCCCATCAAAATACAAGCCATTCCCCGATTAGAATTATGCGGGGCTTTAATCGCAGCGAAACTAGTAGAAAAGGTTCAACAATCACTGAATCATACAATAAGCAAAACCTACTACTGGTCGGATTCAAATATAGTTTTAAGTTGGATTCGCGTGTCACCACACACTTTAAATACCTTTGTCTCTCACAGAGTGGCAGAAATACAACGACTCATAAAAACTGATACGTGGAGATACGTTAATACAAAAGAGAACCCTGCTGATTTGATTTCGAGAGGAATTTCTCCTACACAATTGAACATTTCTATTTGGTGGCACGGCCGTCAATGGCTGTCTTTACCAGAGGAAAACTGGCCGACTCCTATCGGTCATACAGAATTAGATGAAATCCCAGAGACAAAGCCACTGAAATCATTAGCAGTTGTTCAACGGAATCAAGAGAATTTCCCGTTCTTCTACACTATGTCCTTTATAAAGCTTCAACGAGTGCTTGCTTGGTGCTTAAGATTTTGCAGCAACTGCATGAATTAAGAAAGACAGGAACTTTAACAATTGAAGAACCGGATCAAGCAACAAAACGACTGATCAAACTTTCACAAAGGGAATCATTCCCAAATTTATGTAAGAGTCTCACTGTCGAATCTAACGCTACCATTAGCAAAAACCTCAGTCAACTATCACCTTTTGTTGACTCAGACGGTTTATTAAGAGTAGGTGGCAGACTGAAAAATTCCTGTTTTAGTTTTGACAAAAAATTCCCCTACTTGATTTCAGGTAAACATATTCTTGCCAAAATTCTTATGGTGTACGAACACAGTCGCCTTTTGGATGCTGGCCCTCAACAGACTCTAAGCTCCATAAGGGAGAGAATTTGGCCCACGGTGGGGAGATGCTTGGGAAGATCAGTTTGCACGAGTGCGTAAAGTGTTTCAAAATTCGTGCCAAGGGTTGCAATCAATTAATGGGTGATCTACTACCCAAAAGAGTCACCGCCATTCATCCATTTCATACAGTAGGCATCGATTTGGCTGGGTCATTCAATATTAAAAATAATAAAGTTCGTGGCAGCAGGACATTCAAATGTTACATATGTCTATTCATTTGTTTCACCACTAAGATTTTGTTTCTATGCTCTTCACAAACAAACGCAGAAACCCCCCAGGTTTGCTTACCTGTACGGAAATAAGCTCGACTGGGTCAAAGAGTATATATAAATACCTTGGTTTGGTGATCGATTCTAGGTTCACCTGGAATCAACATGTTTCCTACGCGCTGAATAAGGCAAAGAGGGCGAAATTCAGTCTGATCGCGTTGCTCGGTCGTAACAGTGCTCTTGACATTGATAACAACCTGCTCATCTACAAACTGATCATCCGCACGATCTTGCTTCATGGTATGTCAGCTTGGGCTTCCGTGTGCAAAACAAGGTGGAAGGAGCTGAAGACATTCCAAAATATTACTCTGAGAGCAATTGTGAAACTTGATCGTAGAGTAACCAACAATAATGTCGTCCATGAGGATCTAGGGATGACGCATATTGGCAAGTTTATACAGGATACGATAACGACTGTGCTTCCGAAGATGCTTAATCACAGGAATCAGTTGGTGTCTGAAATTCACAACCCTTGCCCAGCCATGTCCTGGAAGTTAATTTCGACGATGTCAGGAATGTTATCTTCCCCGATTTTTGGATAGCCTAGTTCGCCTCTGGCTCCCCCCCCCCTTTCTATGACAATCTTCAATCAACCTTTTTATCATCTTGCGGAATATTCTTCAATCATCTTGAGGAGGACCTTCGGGGTTTTTTCAGGCTTCTCACCTATCTCAGTGTAATTCCCCTGGTCTATACATGTGACGAGAGAGTTTGGGAGCGCTGCTTCAGTACCACTCGCATTGTTTTTTCCACTCCACTGCTCGATTGTCGATTGTCCAGGCATTAGTAGACTCAAAAACATTTTATTTGCTGACTTTTGAGGTTTATTCTGGCAAACAGCCTGCGGGTCCTTACCAAGTCTCAAACAGCCCTAATGACATAGTAAAACGTCTTGTACAGCCGATAAAAGGAAGTAGCCGTAATGTTACCACAGGCAATTGGTATACGAGCGTGAAACTCGCAAATGAATTATTGGATCCACCCTACAAGCTCACCTTAGTTGGAACGATTGTACGGTTTCGGGCTATTTGATCAGCCATATTTAGAATATTGAAATTATATGGACATTTTAAAACTTTAATTGGACCTGTTTTAGATTATTTATTTTGATTGTTAACAGTCTGAGAGAAAAATTTAGAGCTTTAATATAATGTTTTGAATTTTGAAATGAATCTGAACCTTCGGAATTTTAAAGGATTATTTTCTGTAGTTTTGGCTCCTGTATAGAAACAAAAATGTGCTCATTGATTAAGGGTACTGCTGATATCATGGTACGATATAGGAGATTTGAGGACAGAGGAACATTAGTTAGAATATTGGAAACCGAAAAGAGACAATGGAGAATCGAAGTTATCAAGTATTATTTAACAGAAGGCATTCCTCGCATGCTTTGGAGTGACGGGGAGCTGATTTCCATTGGTCGGAGGTTTGGAGCCGAGCTGATGTGAAAAGATTCCGAGTGACAATGAGTTAGTTAAGGTCCAGTTTTCGTAAGAGCTAGGCGCGAGCACCTTATCTCTTTTTATTCTTAAATTCGGCCTCCACATCGCTAATCAATGCGATCGCGGTGTGGGAAGTTTTAAATTTATTGAGTTAATGTTTAAGTTCAGTTTTTATACGCGCCACGTAGATATTTATTTTAGCTCGATCTTACCGAGGTCTTTTTAATGCGTCCACCAGTGGAGAACCAACTCTAAAAATTATTGATAGTTTGTTTGGATTTGGCTGTTGGTTTGCCTGTTGGGACCCTCCTGGGGAGACGAGCGCCGCCCGCCTAGAGGAAAGTTTCCCCCCCCCCTCCATCATCGCAGAGAGCCCAGCTGAACCACGTCTTGAGGAATCCAGGGTGTCGGGTAGCTGATGTGATACGGTATAGCAAATGTCTCCTTAATGTCTCATTGGCCAAGCAACTTATTTTTCTTGTTTCTTTCACTATGTTTGGAAAATAGAAAATTTTGATCTGATCACTATTAATTACACAAACATGAATCCTTTCAAGTTTAAATTCTCTTATTCTTTGTTTAAGCAGATAAATGTATTAAGAAATCACTGATGAAACAGGGTGATAAATTGTCTGAATCACCCTGTAGAAATGAAATTATTCCACTTCCTTCAGTGAGAACCATTAGAAAATATTTAACTCTAATTGATAATAAATGTGGATTTGATAATAAATTTTTTGATTTACTCAAATTAAAATTAAGTCATAAAAACCAATTTCAAAGGTAATGATTTTTCAATTGAAAAATGGAAGGAAAAATTCTGCGACCCGGATTCGAACCAGGAACCTCGACTATCATGGCCGATGCCTCTACCAATTGGGCTATCGCAGACACCACGGACAGCCAAGCTGCCTCAAGGTGTCTTAAAGACAACCAAGTTGCCACGGTTGAAAGCCCAATGGGAGACGGGAACCTGGCCCGCAGCTTGGCTGTCCGTGGTGTCTGCGATAGCCCAATTGGTAGAGGCATCGGCCATGATAGTCGAGGTTCCTTGTTCGAATCCGGGTCGCAGAATTTTTCCTTCCATTTTTCAATTGAAATATCATTACCTATGCTTGGAGACGTATCTCCAGTTAATAATTATTATTATTCAATTTCAAAGGCATGGAGTGCTCGTTTTTGATGAAATCTATGTAAGAAAAAGTTTATCTCTCTGTTGTAAAGATATGAAATATGTAGATTAATGGACTTTAGAGATGCAAACAACTTAATCAACCAACAAGCACAGACGAATTTGCTGATCATGGACTAGTTTTAATGTTCCAAGCTCTTGGCGATTCCTATTCTCAGCCAATAGTAGTTTTTACATCAAAAGGACCAACAAAATCTACGGTACTTGGCAAGCTAATATTGCAGGCTATTGTTCTTCTCGAAAAATCTGGCGCTATAGTTGATGGCCTCATATGTGATGGTGCTACAACTAACAGAAGAATATGGAAATTATTTGGGATATATGGATAGCTTACAGGAACAAAAAATTTATTTTCTCACCCATTAAATGATGAGAAGAAAATTTACGTGTTTTCAGATGCTCCACATCTCATAAACTGTATTCGTAATCGTCTCTATTTGAAGAAAACATTGAAAGTAAGTACATACAGTACTTTTAGTAACAAAACTTTAATTTCTTTTTTTGCATCCTTCAAATGACATTGTAATAAGCTTATATTGTAATGGTAATGTATACACTGACTATTATTTCTGCTAAAGATTAACGGAAGATTGGTGAAATGGCAGCATTATGATATTCTCTTTAATGAGAACAGAAAATTAGCAGGAAATCTTAGAATTTGTCCAAAATTAACTTATTCGCACTTGAACCCTACAAATTATGCTAAAATGCGTGTTAAATTGGCATCTCAGGTAATAACTAATAGTAATTTTTATTATTTAAACTTGCCTTTATCCCCATCTATGCAAAATGTTAATTTCAATGAACAGAAGAATTTCTTAGAAGAATTATAATCTATACAATTTTATATTTTCAGATATTCAGCAATTCCGTTGCCGATGGTTTAACGTTTTATAAGGAAAGAATGGTAATGGGTTTGGATGATGTAGATCAAACAATACCTTTCACCCGATGGATCAATAACCTGTTTGATTCTTTGAATCGACGTAAAGCATCACAAGGCCTTAAGTTGGTTGGAAAAGATATGCAGGTTACATTTCATTGTTTTTATATTTAAAGACATCGACACCACACTCTATTAAAATCAAGAAATTTAAAACAATGGAATAATATTTATACTTAAGATTATAAGTTTAGGGAAAGCTTATATTTTTAATATTCTGTTAATAATTAAGCTTAAAATTTTAATATTTTTGCTCAATTTATTGTTTGTTCGTGATAATTAATCTTCACAAATTAATAGATATTCCATAACAGGCACTCGAAGAGTCATTAAAACTATTGAACAACTGGGAAAATGATCTGAACAAAGGCCTCATAAAAGAAATTGGTAGTAACTCTGCAGTATAACATAGGGACGACAGAGATTCCAACTAGTTTCGCCTTTTATTCCCGGCTTTATCAAGGATAACACAACAAGAGGCTCGCAGGCGTTATATACAGAAACAAGGTACATAGTATGCAAAGAGATTGGAGAATGGAAAGAATGGAAATAAAAACGTGAACCAATAACAGAATTTACTATATGAAATCAAGAATAGGAAAATACTAATGAAACCAATAACAGAAATTACTAAGGAAATCAAATAAAATGATAAAAGAGGAAAGCAAACAAACGCGGACCGAAAAGAGAGCATATCTTTTGTCAGAAGACAAGAAGATTTACAAAGGAGAATGAAAGCAGAATTATATAAAACATATTTGAAAATAAATAAATTAATTTAAATTATACAAGGTCGGAGACAGAGTTAAGTATGGCATAGACATCAAAATCCGTTTGGCAATTGAGGATGAGGCCAGGGGTAGAT
>JAHWFO010074227.1:0-10016 GCA_023313115.1 Rhysida immarginata | reverse complement strand
TACAATCGTATGAAACTGCCCCTCAGACCCGGCTTGGTTCACCCAACATTCTTTCACGCAGTCTGTGCTTACAATCGTATGAAGCTGCCCCTCAGACCCGGCTTGTTTCACCTAATATTCGTTCACGCAGTCTGTGCCTACAATCGTATGACCCCTCCGTGGGCACTACCTTGACGTGGTGGAGGGGCTTGAGTGCCTCAGTGACGCTAAGGGCTATGCTGGATCGGGTCACCCATGCCAGACAGGCCTTAGCAGAGAGGCCAGACTAAAAGTGTCCGGTCGGTTGTGGACCCTCCCAAAGGGACCGGTGCTCGCAATGCAGGTATGTTTTTGACATGGCCTCCATTGCGACCAGTACGTCCACCTGCGTGTTTGCCGTGCGCAGCGACCCTACTTCTGGGGAAAGGGGAATCCTGGTGGTTGAGTGAAGGCTTTCCGGAACAACACACCACTTTGGCCCCTGCTTCTCGGAAGGATGGGTGGTCTGGATGAGCCCGTCCAGATCAATCGGCTGGTCGTTGCTCTCTGGAGCTTCGGCCATAGGGTTAGGCGCTGCCTATATCCTCCTCGTATCCCTGGTGCCAATGTGCATCCCCTTGTTGGGCTCGGTGGTGGGTGGGGAGCGAGGGAGATGAAAATCTATTTTACTTACTATGGGTAAAACAAATAAGCAAGCAAATTGCAAGCAAAATAACGATCGTGTAGATAGATCTAGCCGTAGACCGCCAAAGTATCCGAAGTTTTTGGAGATGAAATTGGCAAGTGGGGAGTCGTTTAAGACCATCTCCCCATTTCTAATTTCAAAAGAACTTAAACGCCTCGTTGGGGATACAAAACATGTTAAAAGACTTTCCAACGGCCATCTTCTTATCGAAGTCTTTAAGGATAAGCAAGCCACCACCCTGCTATCCTTGAAAAAGTTTGCTGGGAAAGCCGTTTCGGTTTCTCCCCATGCAACACTGAATTACAAGAAAGGTGTCTTCACGTGCCAGGACCTGGAAGGAATGGGGGACGAGGAAATCATTGCCGAATTGGATGATCAATCTGTAGTTGACATTCGCCGGATCGCTCCAAGGAGGAATGGTGTTCCTCATCCTACGCATTCCTTCATTGTTACCTTTGAGGGTACAGTTTTGCCGGATACCATTTACATCGGTTATATACACTGTCACGTGAGACCCTTTATTCCCAACCCGTTGCGATGCTTCCAATGTCAGAAGTACGGTCACACGAGAACAAACTGTCATTTTAATGCAGTCTGTTGTAAGTGTGGCCTACCAGGACATGAGATGGAAGATTGTGCTAACGAGTTCCGGTGTTGTAACTGCAAGGGAGCCCATTCTGCCCTTTCAAGAGACTGTCCTATTTGGCGGAAGGAAAAGAAGATCCAAGAGGTTCGTGTCCTTGGGAATTTGTCTTTTCCGGAAGCACGTAGGCAGGTAGAACAAAATGAAGTCCGTAACTATGCAGCAGTGGTTAAGAGTCGTACTTCTATTAAGTCTGTTGGAACAATGACTGATTTAAGTATTGCAGACTTTTCCTGTGGAACTTCCACCTCCACAGGACCATCTGCTAGTACTAGTCGGACTTCGAAATCAGTTACACCACCTGGAACCCCTCCAAAAACTTCGGAAAGGGAAGAGGGCAAGAAACGCTCATCAGAGGTGTCACCTTCCTCTGACCCCTCCAAAAAACGTATAGTAGTTTCTACGCCAAATTCTCCAGTTCTGGGGGGAGGGCCAGACTTCCCTTTAAACTTAGACGTGTCTCCTACTGAGGAGATGGAGTTATCCCGGGAGTTTAAACTTTCATCTTAAACCTCCATCATGGCACTGTTACAATGGAACCTTAATGGATTCTTTTGTCGATTAGAAGACCTCAAGCTCTTGGTCAATAAGTTCTCCTTCTCCTTATTGGCTTTGCAAGAAACGTTCCTTTTGCCATCTCAGTCTCCTACCCTAAAAGGGTTTAATTTTATTAGGAAGGATTATACATCGGGAAATAAGGCCTGTGGTGGTGTTGCCATCTTAGTCCAAAGATCTTTGCCTTTTATTACCATTAATTTAACATCTAACCTCCAGGCGGTAGCAGTTAGAGTCTTATTCAAAGATCTCTCACCTCTAACTGTATGCTCACTGTATTTACCTCCGGATCAATATACAGATGAAAATTCTTTATCATCCTTGCTTTGTGAACTGCCAAGTCCCTTCCTTATTCTGGGTGATTTTAACGCCCATAATCCCATTTGGGGGTCTATAAAGCTCTCTGAAAGAGGATATATGATAGAGAAAGTTCTGAATGCTTTTAACATCAATTTGTTAAACGATGGCTCTTCAACATTCCTCCACTCAGCCAACGGCTCTCTGTCATGCATCGATCTATCGTTATCCTCTTCATCTTTCACACCTAATTTAGCCTGGAGCGTATTCTCAGATTTACATGGTAGTGATCATTTCCCGATCAGTATTTCCCTGAGTTCTTCTACTTTTTCCAACCCTCTACCACGTTGGAAATTGGATAAAGCAGACTGGCAGGTCTTCCAATCCCATCTACAGTTTGAAAATAAAACACCCTTTCCATCTGTAGATGAGGCTATAGAGGATTTCACTTCCCGCATCCTCCATGCGGCGGAACAATCCATTCCTAAGTGTAGATCGTCTTCCACGAAAATTCCAGTGCCATGGTGGAATGAAGAATGTGCCCTAGCGGTTCGAGATCGTAAGCGAGCTCTCCGCATTTTTACCACACAACCAACTCTTGAGAATCTTATTACTTATAAGAAAAAAAAGGGCCAGTTGTAAACTAATCATTTCCATTAATAAAAAACTCTGTTGGAGAGATTATATCTCCTCCATTAATAAAAACACTCCTCTTCAAACAGTATGGAACATGATTAGGAAAATAAATAGGAAAAGACTCCCGGATAAACTCCCTTCTCTCATTGAAAATGGGCATACATACTTTGACCCAAAGGAGGTAGCTAATATCCTCGGAAGGACATTTGCTGAGGTTTCACAAATGAAACATGACTCAGCCTCCTTTCAAAGACAAAAACGTATTGAAGAATCGCATGTTATAAACTTTAATTCTCGAAACCTCGAGAAATACAATCTCCCGTTTACTTTACGGGAACTGCATTATGCCCTTCGTTGCTCTAGCGATTCTGCGCCAGGCCCAGATGGAATCTTATATGCTTTCTTGAAACATCTACCGAGGGAAGCTTATGATCACCTTCTCTCGTTATTTAACTACGTATGGTCATTAGGAGAGATCCCAACTTTGTGGAGAGAAGCAATTGTTATTGCTATTCCTAAACCAAATAAAGACCACTCTTGTCCTTCAAACTATCGACCAATAGCACTAACTAGCTGCATGTGCAAAGTCCTGGAAAGGATGGTCTCTGTCCGACTTATGTGGTATCTGGAAAAAAATCACCTGTTGTCCAGATTTCAGTGCGGTTTCCGCAAATCCCGCTCAACTATTGATCACCTTCTTCGGTTGGAGCATGAGATTCATCTAGCGCAGAGACATAGACAACATGTCGTAGGGGTTTTCTTCGATCTGGAAAAAGCCTATGATACAACTTGGAGGCATGGAATAGCAATACTTTTGCATAAATACGGCCTTACAGGACACCTTCCCTCTTTCCTGTGTAATTTCATGGCGAATAGAACATTCCGAGTTCGCATTGGGTCAACACACTCAGACCCTTTTACACAGGATAATGGTGTCCCACAGGGATGTGTGCTGAGTCCTTTCCTTTTCCTCATTGCTATTAATGAGGCTTGTTTACAACTTCCATCTACTGTGAACTATTCCCTGTACGTTGACGATATTGCCATCTACTGTCGAGGGTCCTCAATGTTCTTTATTGAGCGTCAACTACAACTGGCCGTCAACAAGCTTGTAACCTGGAGCAACGAAGTAGGATTTAAATTTTCACCCCAAAAAACAAGGGCCGTTCACTTTTGTTTTTTGAGAGGTCTCCATCCAGACCCAGACCTTACACTTTATGGATCCCCTATTTCAGTGGTGGACTCACATAAATTCTTGGGTCTGACATTTGATAGAAAATTATCATGGCTCCCACATATTCGTAATTTAAAAGCGAGATGCTTACAAGCCATGAATGTTTTGCGCTCCATTTCCGCTACCAAATGGGGTGCGGATAGGAAGATGCTTCTTTTTTTATACGGCTCTCTAGTTAGATCTAAATTGGACTACGGTAGTATTGTGTATGCATCTGCTTCCAAAAGTACTTTGAAGCTGTTAGACCCCGTTCACAATCTAGGCATAAGAATTGCCATAGGAGCGTTCCGAACAAGTCCGGTAGAGAGCCTTTATGTAGATGCTTCTGAACCCCCGTTATGGTTAAGAAGAGCCAAACTCCTCCTGAAATATGCTCTTCGCATATATGGTGAAAGTCAGCACCCAGCTTTTGCCTGTCTATTTAGTAAACCTAGAATCCCTCCCCATCACTCTTATAGAAGCATCAACAATTGGTTCCAGAACCTTCTGGAGAGCCTGAACCTCTCATTTCCAGCCATGCATAGCCGAGAGGTCAGAGATGTCCCTCAGTGGATTCTTCCCCAACCAGATGTAAATTACAATTTATTCGGTGAGAAAAAATCAAATTTTTTGGAAGCCGAAATTAACGCACTTTTTAAGGTTTTTTTAGAAACCCTTCCTGATGGCTTCCACATATATACAGATGGGTCTAAATCAGAGGACGGGGTTGGCTGTGCTTTCCTTATAGATAACACTATATTCTCCTATCATTTGCCAAACGAGTTTTCCATCTTCTCAGCGGAATTGGTTGCGTTAGCCAAAGCGTTAGAGTTCTGTTTTCAATATCCAAACTCCAACATCTGGATATTCTCTGATTCTCTGAGCGCTTTGCAATCGTTGGAATCTTTCAATTCTGAAAATCCTTTTGTCAAAAGAATCCAGGAATTCCTCTATTTTTTAGATTTCCAACGTACCAGAATTCATTTTGTCTGGATCCCTAGTCATATGGGTATCCAGCAAAATGAACGGGTCGATAAGGCGGCAAAACACGCTATTACTCAGGTACCGATCTCGGAATTGCTGTCAATCCCCGAGCATTTATACCCGGTGATTTCCAAGAAACTCAAATCTTCTTGGCAGGAGTCTTGGCCTCTTAACCCAGCTAATAAACTTTTTGAAGTCAAGCGTTCCATCACACCGTGGTCATTACCTTGTCTAACAAATAGGCGGGAAGATGTTGTTCTTACTCGGCTTAGGATTGGTCACAGCCGTCTTACTCACATCCATTTACTAAAAAAAGAACCAGCTCCATTTTGTTCTTGTGGAGCAATGCTAACTATTAAGCATATTTTAATCCAGTGCCCTTTACACACTAAACTACGACGCTCTTTAGGGCTGAATCACTCCTTAGATTTTTTGTTGGGGAACAACCCCATAATTTTTAAAAAAGTGTTTCTTTTTTTAAAAATTATTCATGTTTTTAAATTCATATAATCATCTTTTTAATGCTTTTGCATTGTATATATTTGATCATTAAGTATAGGTTTCATTTAGTGCCATATACACACTAATCATATTCATCAGTTTTTATTAGGGGACATCTCATAAGAAAATAGAGTTTAATCATCTATTTTATAGTCAGTTAGTGCCCTTTACACACTAATGATTTACACAGAACCTATAGAAGTATTTCTTATTACGGGAGAACGCTGGAGGAAAATGTCGGTTTTTTAAATTTATTATGGTTTTTAAAATCTCAGGCATTATTTTTATTGTTTTTCCATCTTTGTCATTAACGTTTTTATGTTTTGTTTTTTTTCTCCATCTGAATTTTTAAAAACTTTTGGCCCATAAACTGTGGGTTTTTAAACTTTCTGTCGGGCGCAAAATGGCCATAGTAGCCGACGCCCTAAAATTCCAACCAACCAACCAACCAACCTTATTGGCTTTGCAAGAAACTTTTCTCTTGCCATCCCAGTATCCGACCCTAAAAGGGTTTAATTTTATAAGGAAGGACTATACAATGGGAAATAAAGCCTGTGGCGGTGTTGCCATCTTAATTCAAAGATCCTTGCCTTTTACTACCATTAATTTAACATCGAATCTCCAGGCAGTAGCAGTTAGAGTGTTATTCAAAGACCTCTCACCTCTAACTGTTTGTTCACTGTATCTACCTCCAGATCAATATACGGACGAAATATCTTTGTCATCTCTGCTGCGTGAACTGCCAAGCCCCTTTCTTATTCTGGGGGATTTTAACGGCCATAATCCCATTTGGGGGTCTATAAAGCTCTCTGAAAGAGGATATATGATAGAGAAAGTTTTGCATGCTTTTAACGTCAATTTGTTAAACAATGGCTCTCCAACATTCCTCCACTCAGCCAATGGCTCTCTGTCATGCATTGATCTATCTATATCCTCTTCATCTTTTACACCTAACTTAGCCTGGAGCGTATTGTCCGATTTACATGGTAGTGATCATTTCCCGATCTCTGAGTTCTTCCTCTTTTTCCAACCCTTTACCACGTTGGAAATTGGATAAAGCAGACTGGCAGGTCTTCCAATCCCATCTACAGTTTGAGAATAAAACACCCTTTCCATCTGTAGATGAGGCTGTAGAGGATTTCACTACCCGCATCCTCCATGCGGCAGAAAAATCCGTTCCAAAATGTCGATCCTCTTCCACGAAAATACCAGTGCCATGGTGGAATGAAGAATGTGCCCTAGCGGTTCGAGAACGAAAGAGAGCTCTCCGCATTTTCTCCGCACAACCAACTCTCGAGAATCTTATCACTTATAAACAGAAAAGGGCCAGTTGTAAACTAATCATTTCCACAAATAAGAAACTCTGTTGGAGGGATTATATTTCCTCCATAAATAGGAACACCCCTCTTCAAACTGTATGGAACATGATTAGGAAAATAAATAGAAAAAGACTCCCGGATAAACTCCCTTCTCTCACTGAAAATGGGCATACACATTTTCACCCGAAGGAGGTAGCTAATATCCTCGGAAGGACATTTGCTGAGGTTTCACAGATAAAACATTACTCAGCTTCCTTTCAAAGACAAAAACGTATCGAAGAATCGCAAGCTATAAAATTCAAATCCCGAAACCTCGAAAAATATAATCTCCCGTTTACTTTACGGGAACTGCATTATGCCCTTCGTTGCTCCAGTGATTCTGCGCCAGGCCCAGATGGAATCTTATATGCTTTCTTGAAGCATTTACCGAGGGAAGCTTATGCTCACCTTCTCTCGTTATTTAACTACTTTTGGTCATTAGGAGAGATCCCAACTTTGTGGAGAGAAGCAATTGTTATTGCTATTCCAAAACCAAATAAAGACCACTCTTGTCCTTCAAACTATCGACCAATAGCACTAACTAGTTGCATGTGCAAAGTCCTGGAAAGGATGGTCTCTGTCCGACTTATGTGGTATCTGGAAAAAAACCACCTGTTGTCCAGATTTCAGTGCGGTTTCCGCAAATCCCGCTCAACTGTTGATCACCTTCTTCGGTTGGAGCATGAGATTCATTTTGCACAGAGACATAAACAACATGTTGTAGGGGTGTTCTTCGATCTGGAAAAAGCCTATGATACAACTTGGAGGCATGGAATAGCAATACTTTTGCGGAAGTATGGCCTTATAGGACACCTTCCCTCTTTCCTGTGTAATTTCATGGCGAACAGAACATTCCGAGTTCGCGTTGGGTCAACGATTTCAGACCCTTTTACGCAGGATAATGGTGTCCCACAGGGAAGTGTGCTGAGTCCATTTCTTTTCCTCATTGCTATGAATGAGGCTTGTTCACAACTTCCATCCACTGTGAACTATTCCCTGTACGTTGACGATATTGCCATCTACTGTCGAGGGTCCTCAATGTTCTTTATTGAGCGTCAACTGCAACTGGCCATCAACAAGCTCGTAACCTGGAGCAACGAAGTAGGATTTAAATTTTCACCCCAAAAAACAAGGGCCGTTCACTTTTGTTTTTTGAGAGGTCTCCATCCAGACCCAGACCTTACACTTTATGGATCCCCTATTTCAGTGGTGGACTCACATAAATTCTTGGGTCTGACATTTGATAGAAAATTATCATGGCTCCCTCATATACGTAATTTAAAAGCGAGATGCTTACAAGCCATGAATGTTTTACGCTCTATTTCCGCTACCAAATGGGGCGCTGATAGGAAAATGCTCTTGTTTTTATACGGCTCTCTAGTTAGATCTATATTAGACTATGGAAGCATTGTTTATGCCTCAGCTTCAAAGAGCACTTTGAAGCTGTTAGATCCCGTCCATAACCGAGGCATAAGAATTGCCACAGGAGCTTTCCGCACAAGTCCGGTAGAGAGCCTTTATGTGGAGGCTTCTGAACCCCCATTATGGTTTAGAAGAGCCAAACTTCTCCTCAAATATGCTCTTCGCGTATTTGGTGAAAGTGAACATCCAGCTTTTGCCTGTTTTTTTGATAAACCTAGTATTCCTCCCCATCACTCTTATAGAAGCATTAATAATTGGTTCCAAAATCTTCTGGAGAGCCTGAACCTCCCATTTCCAGCCATGCATAGCCGAGAGGTCAGAGAGGTCCCTCCGTGGATTCTCCCCCAACCAGACATAAATTATAACTTATTTTCTGGGAAAAAATCAAATTTTATGGAAGCTGAAATTAACGCACTCTTTAAGGTTTTTTTAGAAACCCTTCCTGATGGCTTCCACATATATACAGATGGGTCCAAATCAGAGGACGGGGTTGGCTGTGCGTTCCTTATAGATAACAGTGTATTTTCATATCATTTGCCAAACGAGTTCTCCATCTTCTCAGCGGAATTGGTAGCCATAGCCAAAGCGTTAGAGTTCGCTTTTAATTATCCAAATTCAAACATCTGGATATTCACTGATTCACTGAGCGCTTTGCAATCTTTGGAATCATTTAATTCTATAAACCCGTTTGTTCAAAGAATCCAGGAATATCTTCATTACCTGGATTCTCAAGGTACCAGTATTCATTTTGTCTGGATCCCTAGTCACATGGGTATCCTACAAAATGAACGGGTCGATAAGGCGGCAAAACAAGCGATTACTCATTTACCGATCTCTGAATTGCTTTCAACTCCCGAGCATTTGTACCCGGTGATTTCCAAAAAACTCAGATCTTCTTGGCAGGATTCTTGGCCTCTGAACCCTGCTAATAAATTATTTGAAATAAAGCCTGCCATCACACCGTGGTCATTACCTTGTCTAGCAAACAGGCGTGAAGATGTCGTTCTTACTCGGCTTAGGATTGGTCATAGCCGTCTTACTCACCTCCATTTATTAAAAAAAGAACCAGCGCCATTGTGTTCTTGTGGAGCAATGCTGACTATTAAGCATATTCTAACCCAGTGCCCTTTACACACTAAGTTACGACGCTCATTAGGGCTGAATCATTCCTTAGATTTTTTGTTGGGGAACAACCCCATAATTTTTAAAAAAGTGTTTCTTTTTTTAAAAATTATTCATGTTTTTAAATTCATATAGTCATCCTTTTATTGCTTTTGCATTGTATATATTTGATCATTAAGTATAGGTTTCATTTAGTGCCATTTACACACTAATCATATTCATCAGTTTTTTTTTAGGGGTCAACTCAGAAGAAAATAGATTTTAATCACCTATTTTATAGTCAGTTAGTGCCCTTTACACACTAATGACTTACACAGCCCTATGCTAATATTTCTTATTACGGGCGAACCCTGGCGAAAAATTTCTGTTTTTAAATTTATTAATGATTTTAAAATCTCATAGTCATAGTTTTTATTGTTTGTCCATCTTTGTCACTCAAGTTTTTACAGTTTTTTTTTTCATCTGATTTTTTAAAACTTTTGGCCCCTTAAACTGTGGGTTTTTAAACTTTCTGTCGGGCGCAAAATGGCCATAGCAGCCGACGCCCTAAAATTCCAATCAACCAACCAACCAACCACTCCCGAGGGGTGGGGAAGCGAATTATGTCAAAATTTCCAATGG
>JAHWFO010074223.1:1787-30649 GCA_023313115.1 Rhysida immarginata | reverse complement strand
GGCAAAGATCAGGTAAAGTAAATCATGTCGTTAAAAAAAATCAAGTTATTAAAACATGTTTTTTAATTGTAATCACACTTGTACACTATACTCAAGGAGGTTGCCATGATTATAACAACCAGCTCCCTCTGCAGTCAAATATCCGAAAAGAAATAAACCGTTTAAATTTGTAAAGCTTAAACCATTTGTTCACGGTTTTACCCACTTAAACAGTTTTTTCAATCCGTTTCAAAGCGTGAAACCGCCTATTGTTGCTTCGACTAAGAAGATGAGGTGAATTTTCCGTGCCAGAGCTTGTCTTTTTCGTCAGGTACGATGCTTGCCTTAATGATTCATGTTTTAAGGGGGATCGTTATAAAAAATAATAAATAAATAAATAAATAAAAAAATCATTATTATTATTTTTTTTATTAAAATCTTTGAGAGATGTAAGAAATTATTCTAAAACAAATAAGAGAATACAACTTCTAGGCGTGCAGCTGCTCAAACTTTAGCTGAAAAGGTGTAGGTACTTTTCCTCATGCGCTAATAACTGGAGAAAATTTATTTTTTATATGGTTTTTGCAATTTATTAAATTCCTTTAGAGAAGTTATAGATGTACGAGGGTTGTACCAAAAGTAAGGTTCCCATATTTTTTACAAGTAGAAAACATTGTTTATTGTTATTAATTTATACATCGTTGAAAAGCTTACACTGTTGTCTATTTTTCAACATAGTCTCCATTTTTTTCGACACACTTTTGAAGACGGTGCTCCAGCTTTTGTATTCCTAAGTCGAAGAAGTCTCCCGCCAATCCGTTCTTTCAATTGTGCCGTAGGAAGCTTCAGGAATGCGTTCAACAAGTTCACGGACAGTGACCCTCCGATCTTTCAGCAGCTCACTGTTGATCTTCTGGGCAATCGAATCCGAAACTGGCGGTCTTCCACTCCGTTCTTCATCGTGAACTTCCGTGCGACCCTCAGCAAAAGCCCTGCACCATTTTCGGACGTGCTGAACGGACATGCACTTTTCACCATAAACCTCAGTCAGTTGCTGATGAATCTCCACGGGCGGTAACTTCCTTGCGTGGAGAAACCGGATTACTGCTCGAACCTCGCACTTGGCGGGAGCGGCGATCAACACTTCCATCTCTGACGGCTGCCAAGCAAACACTGAGCGCCGTAGGAATCGCTCGAGAGTGGGGCTCGAGAGTGCGGGAACCACTGCGCACGGCACTGTTGTCGGATTTAGCCTAGCACCTTCCCTCGAGGCTGTAGCTCATTGGGAACCTTACTTTTGGTACAACCCTCGTAATAACTTTCTTTAGAGAAGTTATATATAATGTTTATCTAAACGTATTAGAAAATGCTAAAGATCTCAACTGATTGTGCGAGACCCCACTCCTTGCTGCTAAAACTGATACTATCAATATAAACAACCACATTCAGGACATGATTCCTCACTCTGTAACTACATACCACTCTATTGAAACGGTTACATGTTGATGAGAGATGCTGATGAGGCTGCAAATAGAGTTCCTTAACTCTCTCAATCCATCTATTAAGTATTTTTAATATAGATAGAAATAAATCGATACTCATTGCCTTTCTTTGATATTTTAAAATGTTAAGGATGCAATGTCGAATTTTCCTGGGTGAACCCAATTGGACACAAAATTCCTGTGCGAGCATTTAAAAGAATTCTTTTCGTTTTTCCAAAATGAATATAAACTGTATTAAGGCTTTTTCGTTTATATTCAAATTCAGATATTGCAAAATTTCATCAAACAAACAGCCCGAGCAATGCCGGGTAAATCAGCTAGTAATTGATAAATGGCAAAAATTGTAAAATTAAAAAATTATAAAGTACGTTTATATTATTTTTAAGCATCTCCGCAATTCTTTAATGTATTCGTATATTTTTATTTTTAATAGTTTTCTTTTATCCTTCTAAATTCTCAGTAATCGTGTTCCATATATAAAATTACTCAATTTGAAGCTTAACTTAAAATTCACGAAAATTTTATTAAATGGAATATTTTATTTCAAAAAATATTTTATCCAATTCGCCTTTCAGGGTCATTGTTGTAAAAGTGAAAAAGATAAATCCAGCCTGTTTTCCCTGCAATTGAGGCAATTTGAAGCAGAGCAATACCTCGAATGATATTCCACCACAAGCTTAAATGTAAAAATTATAAGATTTAATAAAGAAACTCTCAAAACAAATTTTCAACACTTTAAATTTGCCGCTAGCAGAAGATGAAAAAAATGACAGAGCTATAGTAACCTTCCTTAACGCTTGACGGCGCATGATCGCAAGATTGAGCCTGCTGGGGAGCTGTTCCATCTGGGTTATTTGTTAACTGTGTCCAGGCTATTAAAATACTGGCAGACTTTGTGACTTTTGTATATTAAACTCCTTTTTTGCGGGAAATGGCACAATATTAAAACAAGATGAAATAACAAAAGCAAATTACCAGAAAAAATAATAAAGGGAAAAATGTGGATACTAGTATTAAGAATAAAGAAATAAAAACACTCTTTGACCACAACTCAAATAAATTTGGAAAAATACGACCTGTAAGCGCTTTTCGAGGGCGAAGCTCTCATCATTCAGCAGATTCAGGGAGTAAAATGGGAAATTCCGATGATACTGATTGAAGTAACAATCGACAATCGAACAGTGAAGTGTACATTTGTTAGGATGGAACGAAAGCAGCGCTTTCACAAAGCTCATCCAACCAGAATAAACTCCAAATGAAATACACTGAGGTAGTCAAGAAGCCTAACCAACCCAAGCGGTCTTCCATATTATACAAAAAAGAAAATAAGATTGACGATTATCAGAAACAAAATACAAACGAAATAAAAAACACAAGGAGAAAGAAGATTATCACATCTTCCAGTAGTCCGGGAAAGAGACGTTGCTAATATCTTCAAAATTGACGTCAAGAACGTGCCTCGGTTTACGATACTTCGTATGCCAGTTCATATTCAATGAGTTCTTTAGTATTCCATTCACAAGTTTATTGTCGTGAGTCTTCATCTTCTGTATCATAATCAAAAGGAGATCCTGTATAAACTTTCCGATATGGGCCATGTTTAAATCCATGTGGATGGATTGGTTTTTCACCATCCTTCTGTCCAGCTGAGCAATGGTCCTCAGGGTAACATTCTGGAATGACTATAGTTCACTCCATCTGGTTTTACAGATAGTCGCCCACGCAGGCATGCCATAGAGGAGTATGGTCCGGATAATTGATTTGTACAGAAGTAGCCTGTTGTCAATGCTAAGGGCGCTGTTGCGACCCATGAGAGCTATGATACTGTACTTAGCTCTCTTCGCATTGTTCAGAGCATAGGACATATGCCGGTTCCATGAGAGTCTTGAGTCAATGATAACTCCCAGATACTTGTAGTTGTCCACCCAGGCCAGTTTCTTATTAAACAGAAGAAGAGAATCTGGGGGACGCTTGAGCTTCCTATTGAGGTAAAAAGCCTTGCACTTTCCGACGTTAAGGTTCAACTTCCAGCAGTTAAACCAGTCTTCGCACTGCTTCAAGGCGCACTGCAGCCGAGTGATAACGTGAGCCGGCTGGTGTTCCCATGTCATAATGGCAGTATCATCAGCATAAAAATACAGATTACAATTATCGGGTTTCGGGAAATCATGTACAAAGTAATTAAATAGCACAGGCCCGAGGACAGAACCCTGAGGGACACCGGCCTTTACAACACGGGGCGTGGAAAGATTTTCTCCAACTTTGGCTTGATAGGATCTGCCGTCAAGAAAGGATTTCACCAACAAAATCAAATTGGCAGGGAACCCGTCTCTGATCATTTTGTAGACAAGGCCCTCAAGGCACACCTGGTCAAAAGCTTTACTGACATCGAGAAATACCACCCCACAATACCTGGAGAGGTTCAGTGGGGTGCTCAGGTCTTCAACATGCCTCCATATCTGCATCGGACAAGAGTGGGCAGCACGAAAGCCAAACTGCTCTTCCCGAAAAAGGTCATTTGCTAGACAGTGGTCTTGGAATCTGACGAGAATCGTTTTCTCCAACACTTTGGACATCGTGGGTTGCAGGCTAATAGGTCGGTAACTCGCCGGAATTGCAGGATTTTGCCCCTGCTTGGGGATGCTCAACACAATAGATTGCTTCCAAGCCACAGGGAAGTAAGAAAATTTCCATCAGACGTTAATGATATTAGTGAGATAGTCAATAAAGTTCTTCGGGAGATTTATAAGGGAGTTATTCTCACCTTGTCTCTTCCTGGAGCCTTCTTCTTTTTCAGTTTACTTATGATGGTGGCGACCTCAACAGCCTAGATGCTGTTCTTCGTTAAATGCTGTGGGACTTCATCAAAGTTGATAATACCTTCTTCCACACGCTGAGACATGATTTGGCTCTCAGGCTTATCATTGGTAGGAGTAACAAACTGCATTTCCAGTGAATCTGCAATGACTTGGGCTTTGTCCTGATCAGTTTGCACATAGTCACGTTGTGGTGTACGGAGTGGAGGAAGCGTAACATTCTTCTTCTTCTGTAAAGCTCTGACCATACTCCAAACGGAATTGTCGCGAGCCGACAAGCTTTTGAGTTTTTCATTCCATCTAGCGTCGCGAAGCTCTTTTATCTCCTCTTGAACTCTTCGCACTATCCTGTTGTACTTGGTTTTCAGCCAAGGTTCACGATAGCGTTGCCATAATCTACGGGTCCTGTTTCTTTCAGCAATTAGGCGTTAGATTCCAGGAGTGAGTTGGATTCGATGAGAAGGTTTATTGTCTGATGGATACTTACTAGCTTCTATGGCACTATTAATACATCTGGTGATGTCATCAGCAAGTTGATCGATGTCCTCTGTACAGTAAGCAACGTCGGGATGGTAGCCATAGTCCTTAAGAATATCTTTGTAGAGCTTCCAGTCTTGATGATGTACGAGTTCCTCTCGGAAATTTATGTCAACATTGTCAAAGTTCAACGCCACAGGCTTGTGGTCAGAGGAAAGGTCATCAATCGTGAAGATTTTGTACGGTTTGAAGAAACCCTTCAAGAGCGAGATGTCCAAAGCGTCACTACTAGGGGAGTGGTCGCAGTAGTAGGTGTCCTCCACAGGTCCAGCAGCGATGATATCATCTCTACCTTAGAGAATCATGCGGTTGTAATTCTGCGTTCTGGAGTTCCAGCTTGGGTTTTTGGCATTTAGGTTACCAGCCAGGACGACTGGAGTGTTACCACTGAAGAGTTCATCAAGCTCGCAAATGTCAAGATAATGTTTAGGTGAATTGTAGAGCGCCACGAACTTCACTTCACCACAGGAGACGTCATTGATAATGATGGAGGCCGATTCCATATCTGCATAAGAGTTGGATACTAATTCTTGGTGTTGAATTCCCTTCTTAATGATGATCGCAGCGCCCCCAGACGCACATCTTGCAGCATTTGAAGCCATTCGATCATTACGGTACACACAATAGCCAGGTAGCTTGAAGTCTTGGCTTGGTGTGAGGTGAGTTTCACAGAGGAAAGCAACGTCGATTTCTTGCTTTATCAGAAAGTTGTGAAACTCGATACGCTTTCGGGGAATGCCCCTAGCGTTCCATATCATGCACCGAAGTTCACCTTTGTTGATTACAGTATAACGTTGCGCAGCCATACTAAAATTAGTTGGTCGTAAGGAGCCCACTCAACTGTTGTTAACTTTTGCCTAGATTAGAAAACGAATGAAAGATACGTCTTAATTGTTTATACATACCTGGTAGGTCGTTGATGTTGAGGCCTTTATCTTCCGGCGTAAACACAGCGGCAGCATAGGATTTGCCTGCTGTCACTTTAGAACTAGACATCCTTTGAACCTGGGGGTATTCTGGACATTTCGTGTAGCTTGATGTGTGCTATCCACCACATCTGAGGCACTTTGGGGGGAGGTCTTGTCCTTTGATCTTGGGGCAATCTCTTGACTGGTGCCCGTCAGCGCATTTATTCAACGAGGATCTTCCGTGCAGCCCATGGATACGTGTCCGAAGCGCAGGCAGTTGTAACACTGTAGTGGCTTCCGGTTCCCTCGAAAGGCCTCCACTGAAACTGCCAGCGGCTCAATACGTGTTATGTTTTTCAATGACTGGTTGTGTTCGGTGTTCGGGAGTAGAACCAAAACCATCGGCATATCAATGTATCCTTTGGCTTTCCTCAATCGAATAACTTTTTCCGGGAAGTAGTTGGCTCTTTTTAGGTCTTCCTGGAAGTCATCGAGGTCATATGTAACATCCACATTACGAATTACGTATTTCAAGACCTTCTCCGACTTCAGTTGATGATGCTGAATTTTTAAAATATTACCAGACTTAATTCCAGAGACTAATCTGTTGTGTGTTTCTTCATCTTCACATTTAACCTTGACGGTTTCAGCTCTGCCCGTGTGAACGGTGATCTTTTCCACTGGAACATGCTTCTCGGGCTCAGTTAAAATCGTCTTAAACGGGACACCATAATTGGCGGTACATACCTGTTTGTGATCCTGTGGTCTTTATTAGCCAAGCGACCTTGTACATTCTTTGGATTCCTCATTCTAGTCGCGCTGACGACTTCTTCGTTTACTCTGGAGACGGTCTTTAGGTTATCGACCCTCGTGCGTTTTCTGAATTTTTTATTAGCAACACCAATCCAGGGACTGCTATCCATTTCATAGTTGAGCAGTCACTATTTTCAAATATATCCATAGACTCTAAACTTTTAGCACAGGCAATATTATTAATAGCATTAATTACCTTGCTGTTATACAACAGGTGTATCTTCCTTGGAGTTACCTGCCTTCGGAGTCCCGGAGCATTTCCCAAAGGCTTCCTTCAGTTCACTTATCTTTTCAATGACATCTCTACGAGAGTCCTTGATTTCCTTGTTGAACCTAACCTAACCTGATTGAAGTAAAGGGGGGACGAGTATTTATAGCGAATACAAGCCAATCATAAAATTAAGTCAAAAACAGAGAAAGAAAAATTAAATGATTGGTTAAGCCGACCCACTATTGAATTAATTGGGAGTCGCTGATTGGGCCCTCATCAGAAGTAAGTAAATTATTGCTGTCGGTTGATTGAATGGCCATACTCTCGAAAGCGTCCAGCAGTCTTTTTTTGTTTATTGATTTTACAAGCTTCAAATTGTTTATGGAGATGTCATGTTCTGTGTCTAAGGAATGTTTGGCGACGGCAGAGAGGTTGCTTCTACCATATTTTGTGTGACGCAGATGATCCTTGAAACGGGTCAAAATGCTACGAGAAGTTTGACCTTTGTAAATCTTCGGACATTGGGGGCATTGTCCTTCATTGATACCAGATTTCTGGAGCTGGGGAACCTTGTCCTTAGGATTGCCTAGTAAAAATCTTACTTGGTTTGGGTTCCTAAAACAAAGGGAAAAGTTGTGGAGTTTAAAAACTGAATTAAGACCTTTAATCAGTTGTTTATTGTAGGGTAAGGAGATGGTCTTTATATTTTCTTTAGATTTTCGAAGGGTAGTGATGTCCGTAATAAATTTGTTAAACTTCCTTTTCCTAAGAAGGTCTGTGATAGTATTGGGGCTGTAGCCATTCTTAGAGGCAATTTTCTTTATCATGGAAATTTCTTTCTTAAAAACCGTGACACTTAGGGAAGATTATTAGCTCGGTCTATCATTGAAATAAAAGTGGACATTTTTTGGTTCCACGGGTGGCTAGAATCGGATGTAATAAAATTAAGTCGATTGGAGGGTTTGCGGAACACATCAAACGCTAAGGAATTCCGATTTCTTAAAATCAAAGTATCAAGGAAGGCTAATTTACCGTTGACTTCTTTTTCAATGGTAAATTGAATGGTAGGGAATAAACCATTAATGTATTCAATAAATTTATCTAATTCACAAACACTGGTATCGAAAATAGCGAAAACATCGTCAACATAACGGTACCAGACTTCGGGAAAGTAGTGATTCGAATTCTTGATAATGCTTTCGAAAGATTTTAGGAAAATATCCGCCTAAATTGGGCTGAGACATGACCCCATAGGAGTATATATATATATATATATATATCTTTTGTATATATCTATCTTTGGCAGACTTTGGTATATATCTATTTCTATGCTTTGTGATAAAACTCAGTATTGTAGACATTCATGCCATGGCCGACGTGATAGATAAAGGCCAAAGTAAGTGGAGTTTTATAACGTACTAGCAGAGGACCAGGCGTTGCCCGGGATAATTACGCTTCTAGGTAAACAGAACAACCTCAAAAAGCTAAATTAAACCTCCAAGTTGGTTAAATAATAACTCAATCACTACAGTATAGAGCGAAGGGATTATCCATTCTAAGAAAAATCCGAAAGACAGGAATTTACCTCTTCACTGAAAAAATCCATTCTAGGTGATATGCCGGGACTTGATTTACCGAAAAAAAATTTTTTAAAGGCTCACAATGGATGGACCTCTCCAAGGATGCCTTCTAGTCTAAATAATTTTTTACTCACGTAATCTTACTTTAGATGTACACTTGATGTTGTTGCAATTTCCTTTCTTCTTTCGATGTCTTGAAGCAAAAATTGGCCATTCATCACTTTGTGTAGTCTAGCGGTCGCCGATTCTTCTATTTACTTGCTTACCATTTGCTCAATACAGCACGGAGCTAAAGGAGTGCTTCCTCTATCGTCTTTCACTCTTTCTCAATAGTCTGCTAACTCATTATCTCCAATTACTGATCATTTTTAAAGATTTTCAAGAAATTGTTAAGTACTAAGAATTCTCTTTTCTAAGAAAAGCCTGAATCACAGGAATTCTATGCATTGAATTCTATATTGCACAAAGTTTGCCTTGCATTGTTGGTCATGAGACATATATTGTTGATCCCTATTGTTGCACAAACTTTTATTTGCATTGTTGGTCACGAGATATATATTGTTGGTCCGTGCAGAGTGTTTGTGAATTGCTTGTTGATACTTATTGTTGCAAAAACTTTGTCTTGCATTGTTGGTCATGAGATATTTCTCATTAATATGCCCTGCTATAACCATGAATATCGATTTTTTATCAATAATTATTATTTTTTCGAAATCTGAGGTAGACAGTGACCTTCCTCATGCTTTGAAGGTCATGTATGCGAAATTTTATCAAGATCGGAATAAAACTGTAGATTTTTATAAAAAACAAACAAGCAAACAAACCCACAAACAAACAAACATCCTTCTTTATATATACAGAAGATGCTCGATCGTGATTTCTATTGTGATTGGCTAAGCTCCGTGACGTCAGCCAAGACTATAGCCCGAATGCGATTCTTGTTTTGCTTGAAAGCTTTGGAAAAGCAGCGCAAATTTCGGTTAATTTTAACTATCAGCACAAATCGCGCGATGACTGATTCCGCAAACTGAATTGTCGCGATTCCTGTAACCGGCCGGGGGGAAAGCAACTGCTCCCTGTAACCAAATAGGTTGGAGTATATATTAGTTATTTGCCCCCGGAGGGGGACGTCGTAGACAGAACGCCCAAGGCGTTCGAGTAACGGAAAACAGTGACCCGCGAGGCCCGCAGGGCCGAGAGTGGGATTGGCGTTCGAATAACGGAAAAGACTGACCAGCGAGGCCCGCAGGGTCGAGAGTGAGACTTGCGTTTCCAATTTGACTCACGATTTGTGCGGATAGTTAAAATTAACCCAAATTTCCGTTTCTAGACCTTTCACGAGCATTCGCTTATGTTTCCAAGATTGATTCATTTCATAATCAGTTCAGACATAGTTCAAGTAACGGAAATGATTTACATTACACGTTTAAAAAATATATTATTGTTAAAATTACGTTTAAAACTGCGTAAAGCAATGCACGATTGAATACCGATGACGAACCTCCAGGATGCATAAGCCAAGAGAACATAAGGATGAGCCGATATAAGTGGTTTCCAATTCATCATAAGAATCAAATATTTTGTTTATTAACGTGATAAAAAACAAATAAACAACATGTTGATTGGAAGGCTCTTCATTGCAAGAAAACGATCTAACATACAACAATAACAACGACTATAAAAATGTACATACAGAAACGAAGTACACACGCAAACGTAGGAAATATCATAGAACCATCTCTCGGCAATAAGCGATGACAATGAAGCACTTCTCTAACACAATTAATTAATTAATTACAACAGGGTCATTCCACGTTAATTCAGGCAGAAATTTTATAGTTTTGGCATTGACCTCTCGGATTTTAATGAAATTTGGTATATACAATTGCCTTAGAGAGCTACTAATGAATGTCAAATATTATTTTTTTTTTTATCATTTTTATGGAAGTTACTGACATTTAAAATTTTCGTAATTTGAGTGGGGGCCTTATCTACTGTAACTTCGATTGTATTTTACTTAGAAAGATGTGATTAGTGACATATGAAAGCCTTTAACTGTAGATTCTATATGAATTTTTTAAAATTGTATTACGCATTCGCAAATATTTGATTTTAATAAAAATATTTTTTTAATGCAAATTTCTTAACTGGTGGGTATTTTTTTTTCGTTTACAAGTTATTAATATTTTACACATACTTTAATAAAAACAATACAAAAAATTCAAAACTGTGTTGCTCCGTTTTGAAGATATTAATTTTTAAAGCTTCAGCTCCAAGCAGTGGGAGTCAGGTAGTTGGGTCTTGATTCAGGGCCTTCTTTATACTCTATCTTGATATAGAGTATAAAGAAGGCCCTGATTGACTCCTCGTACAGGGAAGAGAAAGAGTGTAACCTTGGGACCATTCATTTATTTACGTTTTATTATTTATATAAATAGTATTATTAATTATAATTACACGAAAAATTAAAATCAATAGTAGCAGTACAATAATAATTACGAGGGTTGGGGCATAAGTCATGGCAACTATTTATTTTTCTTGTAGATATGTGAACGGATCACAAACGTATATGTGTCTTGTGGAAGTTCTGCAGGCATAGTGTGTTTGCAGAACAACAGATGGCTCTGTGATAGCTGGTAGTAGCGCAGTGAGGGCTGTGAAATCGGTCAGTTGGTGAGTGTCGTGCGAGATGGAAGTAACCCGTGTTGAGCAGCGCGCTTACATCAAAATAGCCGTTCTCCGAGGGAGAAATGCGATGGTATGTCACAGTGAATTAGTGGAAGCCCTTGGGAATAATGCCCTACCATACCGTACAGTAGCACGGTGGGTAGGAAAGTTTCAGCAAGGACGTGTGTCAACCAGTGATGAGCAACTTTCGGGCTGATGGTATTCAGCGCTTGAGGCTGATGATATCCAGCGCCTCCCACTGTGTTGTCATTCTTTTGCACCGTGAAGGCCATATTGCCCTGTATACTACCGTAATAAATTAGTGTGTTACGATATTTCAGTGCTATTCATTGTCCACACATGTAGTTAACACCTTGTCCTTTCGTCTGTATATGTCACATTTTCCAACCGGACTGGTATCTTCAAGAAAAAAAATAGTTGCCATGACTTTTGCCCCAACCCTCGTATATCAATAGGAAAAATTTTTCTTAGAACTTCAGATTTTTTTTTTCAGAAGTCAGAAAAGTATTGATCACCTGTTAAATAAGAAGATAATTTAGTAAGAAAATATAAAAATTTGCGTTATGATATCGAATGTTAGTAATAAAGAAAATATATTTACTTTACACTTCCTCAGAGTCAGTCACGTTTGAGTTATCCTGAAGGACGAGATGAATTGCAGAGACAGCTGAAGTTGATACAGGCCTCATTATACAGGATGATTCAAAAGTTAGTGTACAGTAGTGCATGGAAACGTGTACAGCACACACATCAATGCACTTTCTGCAGGACGTCTTTGCTGACCGAATCATCTCGGTGGCATCTGGCCTGCATGCTCGCCGGACCACACACCTCTCGATTTCTTCCTTTGGGGTGCCTTCAAAGGTAAAGTGTATGCAAACAGTCCGCACACTTTACCTGAGCTGAAGGAGGAAATCACAACTGAAGTTCATCAAATCTCACCAGCCATATTCGGCAGAGTGTTTCACAACGTGCAACTGCTCTTTTATCTCGTCATCAGGGATTGAATGTCCCTTAAGGTGATTTTTCTTCTTTGGGAAGTGGTGAAAGTCGCAAGGTGCAAGATTTTTCATCTTTGAACTGCAGTTTTTCATCTCTGAACTGTAGGCGCTGCAACATCCCTAGTGTGTGGTGATTGTTTGCAGGCGAGTGTTATCGTGCTGCAGTAGATGGTCCGAAGCTGCCATTCGATCCTGGTGTCGAAAACAACCCTGGACTTCCTCTCCAACGGGTTCAGCCGAGTGGTCTCACTTTGGTGCAGTGCGTGAAAAGGGTTGGGGATAATGTCGAAAAGTGAATAGTGCATTGCGTAGAGGACAAATGTAAGTATCAGATACAAAAAGAATTTTGAAAATCGGTTAACAAATATAAAAGTTACAGCCATGGAGGCATTACTTTTCGATCAACCCTAGTATCTTCTCTACATTTATTGAATTTTCTTTTAAAACTTAATGAGTTCACATTAAAAGGAATAAAAACAGCTGTAGAATGTTTAAGACAATCGGATATTACCATAAAATTTATATTTCTTAGGATACCTTGTCCATCTGAAGAACTGAAGCTCGAGTAGCCATGCGATTGTGGCTTGGAACTCGATCTTTAAAAATTAATATCTTCAAAAGGGAGCAAAGCACAGTTTTGATTTTTTGTATTGTTTTTATGAAAGTATATGTAAGATATTAAAAATTTTTTAACGAAACAAAAATACCCATCATTTGAGAATTTTGCATAAAAAAATATTTTTATTAAATTCAAATATTTGCGCATGTTTAATACAATTTTAAAAATTTCATATAGAATCTACAGTTAAAGGGCTTTCATATGTCACCAACAGGGCCGGATTTTCCTATAGGCTAACTAGGCTTCAGCCTAGGGCCTCAAGATCAAGAGGGGCCTACATTCAAATTGTTAGCATTAAAAATGGGAGGTGAAACGGCCTCATAAGTGGAATAGCCTAGGGGCCTCTTTTCATCTAAATCCGGCCCTGGTCACCAATCAAATCTTTTTAAGTAAAATACAACCGAAGTTACAGTACTTCATAGATAAGGCCTCCATTCAAATAATGTATCGAAAATTTTAAATGTTCGTAACTTCCATAAAAATGAAAAAAATAATAATATTTGGCATTCATTACCAACTCCCTAGGGCAATTGTCTATATCAAATGTCATTAAAATCCGAGAGGTCAGTGCCAATGCCCGCCTGAACTGCCGTGGAATGACCCAACCACATTGGTAATGATAATAAGGAAAATATGCAGAATATGGAGGAAATAAAAGAGTATTAAATCGCGTTTTAACATAACCCCCTCATCTGTCAAGAAATTGTTTTTTACCGTGAACTTGAAAGGATTGTTGATTTATTTCAGTGATGCATTGTAGCCATTTAGGTAAAGTGGTTAATGAAAATTGTTATACTAAATAAAAAAGGGTGAAAAATGTTTTTTAAAATATTCTTTTTTCCATGAAACATTATTAACAAATTAATAAATATCTTATTGAGTAATATACGGTTTCTACTATAGAAGTAAAAAAGTAACATTTTAAAATATTCATTACATTTTTGTTTATCAGTTACCGAAATTTCACAATAATGGTTGTATCTTTGAAACTATTTTGTACAAGAGAAAAATGAGAGGATTTAAATGAATAACAAAATTTTTTTCTACGTCCCCCCTTAAGTACTATCATTAATTGCTCATTATATTCATTCATAGCTCTTCGTTACGACTTGTTTGATATATTACATGCCATATCTTAGCATTGAAAGTTCCAACGGTATTATGTTGTACGATTCGGATACGTACTACCAAACTATTATTAATTACTCGTTATGTTCACTCATGAAACGTTGTTACAAGTGGTTTGATATATTACATGCCATATCTTAGTATTGTAAGTTCCAACAGTACCATGTGGTACGATTAGGAGACGTACAATTAAACTCATTTCCGCTATCATTAATTGCTCATTATATTCATTCATGGCACGTCGTTACGAGTGGTTGATATATTACATGCCATATCTTAGCATTGAAAGTTTCAGTAGTACCATTTGGTACCATTAGAATACGTACTTTAAACTAATTACAACTATCATTAATTACTCATTATAATTGAGGACAGCGACTTCTGTTGACGATTTCATGAACCTATCATTGTTTGAGAGAAAACGCAACACGTGGAGACACCTGCCGGAGTTCATTGGAAACACAATCACTTCCGTTATTTCTGGACATGAGTAAAAATATTAAAAAACAGTACATAAATTTATTGTTTTAATCAAAGCAAATGCAAATTTATCACAGCGCTTCTTTTCTAATATCCATATTGCTTCATTTTCTATAATTTTTTAATTTGACACTTCTACAACGTCATCCTCAAAATAACCTAATATTTCTTGTAAAAATATCATTAATGAAGAAGCGAACTCAGCCTGATTCTTATCTCGATGCTTAGAAACAACCTTTTTCTTCACATTTCAAACAACCTTTGAATCACGTGATCGTGGAATCCTGTGATCCACGAGCAGTTGTCAACGAATCACGTGATTTGAATTCAAATGAGAACAGTTTGCCCTAACAACTGCTGCATGACTAATGCCAACTCGTGCCGACATCAACCTCAACTGTCGTTGACCATCATGAACACACCCTCAGGGTGAAAGGCAAGTTGGATAAAATATTTTTTGAAATAAAATATTCCGTTTAATACAATTTTTCAATATTGAAATATTCATGAATTTTAATTTAAGCTTCAAATTGAGTAATTTTATATTTGGAACACGATTACTGAGAATTTAGAAGGATAAAAGAAAACTATTAAAAATAAAAATATATGAAAACTTGTGGACAACACGAAATTTGATTATTGCAAATGCGATGCACGTATACATTAAAGAATTGCTGAGATGCTTAAAAATAATATAAACGAACTTTATAATTTTTTAATTTTACAATTTTTGCCATTTATTAATTATTTTGCTACTTATATAATTTTATCACTATGAAGTTTTCCTGTTAATTGTCATAAAAGGTTATCAAATTTATTTTTTTTTACCAAAACAAATTTCATTTAATATTTATTATATCACGTTCTTCTTTTTCAATTTATTTTTTTGAAAAAATTAAAATTCCATTTGACCATGCTTTTAATCGCATGTATATTTCAAATTTATTAGATTTATTGGAACAAGAAAAATTATATCTTCTATTTACTCAAAACTTCTTCCTTCCAAGCTTGTGCTTTAGCAGCCATCATTATAACGAAGCTTTATAAGATGTGCGGATTATTTTTATAAAACAAAATATGCTCACTTACAATAACCAAAACCTCTCTGAAACTGTACTTCAAGAAGTGTTCATGCCAAAAGAATAAAAACGGGAATCCACAAAATTGAAATAAAAGCTGAAATAATTCATAAATTTGACCAGTTAAACCATTGGCTCCTATGGAAGATCATGTAGTTTCCTTCCTTTACGTCTGGTGGCGTTGTGATCGTAGTCACGTGATGGCGAGTCAAGAATCAATTGGATCAATTGGAGCTGTCCCATCTGTGTTATTCGTTATCTGCGGTCTAACCATCCTTACGGAGAAAAAGACTGTTAGTCCAGTGAGAAATTACGTCATCATTCTCTCACCGGTGAGGTTTTTATACTTCGTCCAACAAAAGAAAAACAGGGTGTGTTTCCGGTCTGATATCGACTACTCACTCATCCGTAATGCTTTGTGGGATCTCTCCTTCAGCGGCTGCACAAGTCAATTTGTAATGGCGACGCCCGTGCAACAACTCTTCAGCCAAACAAGGAAAAACTATTCCCAGCCAGGCTAGGGAGATTTGTGTGGAACGTATTTTGCTACTTTAAAGGAAAATAGTGTTTTAAAAGCTCATCTGCTTTGAGAGAAGAAACTTCCAAGGCAACGCAAGTTTCTTTTTCTTGCGTTCGAACAATTGTTCAAGAAGGAAACGAAGCGTCTTCATGCGAAGCTACCACCCCCCTCTCCTCGCTTTTCGACTCCTGGAAAGAAAAGGCCCAGGGAATCTCGAACAACGATATATATAAAATTGAGTTAAAAGATAATTTTATGAAGGGTACAACATTTTTAATTATAATTAAAGCAAAGCAATTGAATAATATTAAAGCTTCTGCTGTAATATTATAAAGCGCTTCTTCAATGAGACAGAAGTGATTAAGCATATGAGGCCCCCTTTCTCTGATTGGCTAATCTGAAACTTCCTGTGACGCATCCTGTTTTTCTCCTGTTGGATGAACTATAGACCACAGCCTATTAATCACACAATGCCTATTTCCGGTATTCAATCCTAAAATTGTAACTTCCGGTTTGCCAATTTCCAGTTCCGGTTCTCCGGTTTTTAAACTCTCTGAAGGTGGCAAATGAACAGCTGAACGTCGATGTTTTTTTTGCGACGTATTTACGAAGGGGAATTATTACGTGACCCAGGCTCCCGTTGAGATGTGTTCCTTAAAGGACAAGTACCACTTAAAATCACATACTCTTTTTTATTTAAATTTTGTTAGTTCATGACGTATATAGTACACTTTCATTAATAATTTTCTACAAAAATCATCATATTCCTTAAAAATCTGCGATGAAAACGACAAAATACGACAGTGAGCGGAAAACGGCGTCCGCCATGATTTTGTTATCGGCCTGCTCCACAATTCAGTAGGAAACGTTAGAGAGCTCATCTAATTGCTTGTAATCTTCGACACCATGATTTTTTTTAAGTAAACATACAAGATAGAGTTTCCAAATATTACCTTGGCCATTTTAATTTATTTAATGGCCTCTGTGTAAAGGAATGTTTATTGAAATGTGTGTAACTAAAGTCACGACTAAATGGTTTTAAAAAAGGAGACGTTATATGAATGACACTGAATGAATTTGGAAATTCTTCTTTCCAAATTAGCACAGTTTTGCTCACGATTAACATGACATCGACTTGACCATGCCTTATAAACTTCGTTCGGTATTCATGTGTAACAATTATGCTTCACCCTTTTCTGCTCAAGAAAAAAAAAAAAAGCAATGGATAGATTTTTTTCGGACAGATAAATGGAATTCCCGGCAAAAGCAACAGGGTCTGTTCTGAGTGAATATTGAGGTCGATCCAATTATTTACCAAGGAAAAAATAGGAAAAGAAACTATTCAAAACCACCACTTTTATCAGATATGTGTAATCGTCCAAGCAAAAAAATAAAAAAAATAAAAATATGTTGTATCTATATACAAAACTCGCTATAATCCAAATAAATAAATGAAAATACTGCCTGTTATTAGGCAGTTTGCGATTTTTCGTACGAAAATCAAAAAGATACGAAAACGAAAAATTAATACGACATTTAAAAAATTTTCATTTTCGTCACATATGTAACGGAATTTTTTCAAGATTTTCGTAGGGCAGGGGTGACCAACCTTTTTTTGTCTCGGGCCAAGATAAATTTCTGAAGGTTTTCAAGGGCCAACAATTTTTAATTCAAATATATTCAAATATTTTATGAAGCGTTAACCACGTACAATCTTACTTGTTAATATATTTTACGGTAAATAGTTAATTTCGCGGGCCGCATAAATTCCTTTGGAGGGCCGCAGGTTGGTCACCCCTGTCGTAGGGAATTTCGTGTATGACGAAACGAGTGCGCATTCATCTGCGCATCACCTCCCCGATTCATAATGGAGGCCAAACTTTAGCTTAGTCGGAAAAAAAGTTTGGACGTGACAGTGCATTTCGACAGCACAAACAACCCTATTAAATAAACATGAATTACCGACTGCAGTAGCTTAAGCAAACTATTGGTAAAATGTCTATTCTAAAATGTTGATAACTAACTTTCGAATGACTAGAAGAATCCACTTTGAACAGGGCCGAATGCTGCAAGGAAAACGAATTTCGTTTCGTAAAAATGAAAAGTCGGTTTCGTGCGCACAGCGCAACTTGTTTGACGAAAACAAAAAATAATGATGAACAAATACGAAATTGCCACTTAAATGATGTCGTTTTCGTGTTGTTTTTTTTTTTTTTCGTACGAAAAATCCCAAATTGTCTATTATTAACAGACTTCAAAAAAAGAGGTTCTCTGTTTGACCCGTATATATCCGTATGTATGTATGTTCGCGATTTTCTCAAAAACTACTGATCCGATTTAGACAGGGTTTTCGCTATTCGATTGAATATTTTTCTGGGAAGGTTTTTAACTATTCAAATAAGTTATGTAAATAGGGTTGTTTTTTTTTTTTAACCACGCTTTTATCATGTTTTATTATTATAATATCTCGTCAACAATATGGCATACTTTTGTAACAATAAACAACGGAGACATTTAATCCTCGTCATAACGAATCCTTTGTTGTGACAATTGGACAGTACCTAGTAATGAAACAGTGAACAGATTTGAAAAAAAAAATTTTAACATGTATTTTCATCGGTCCTGCGCATGTGTACCAATTTCAGCTCTCTAGCTTCTAAGGGAGGTTGGTTTAATATTGTTTATAGGATTTGACCTAAACACTCTAACATTGCAAGTTAAATAAAAGCTTTTCATAATAATAAAAAAGGTGGTTCTCTATTTGACCCATGAATATTTTTCTGGGTAGGTTTTTTTACCGACTTCAAAAAAAGGAGGTTCTCTGTTTGACCAGTATATATCCGTATGTATGTACGTTCGCAATTTTCTCAAAAACTACTGATCCGATTTGGATGAGGTTTTCGCTATTCGAATGAATATTTTTCTGGGAAGGCTTTTGACCCATGAAGTCGGTTCATTTTTTGTTAAAAAAAGTTCTTGTTTAAGAAACAGAATCAAAAATGTTTTATTACTGAAAAATTACTCAAAGATTTTTTTGTAAGGAAATTCAAATTTTGTAGATAAGCAAATAACGGAAACTAAGTAGGAATAAATGATGAATGAATAGAAACACTGTAGGAATAAATGTAAATATGCTATAAATCTTCGGTATTTAAACGCACAGTACTCCTCAGAGGGAAATTCTTTCCTGATAATGCTCACAACACAATTTGGAAAAACTTTTCTGTTGTTTTTTTCAAGCCTACCCTAGATCCTATTCGTAAATTGCCGATAACCTAGTATATCTATATTGCCTGTATAAATAATAAAAGTTAATTAGATAACGGTCTAAAAATCATACATGCTATGAATATTAAGCGATGTAGGAGGGGCGTTTTCCCCATCATGGCAGTTGCCTAGAAGTTCAACTGGCAAATCTTTTTATTTGCGGCTCCAATTGGTATGGCTTAATTTCACGATTTTCAAATAATTCATAGAATAGTTTTAAAAATCTCCATCGAAATATTTGTTGTTTGAAGAAAATTCAGAACTGCTATCCGAGTCGCACTTAGCCATGTCGTATACCTCCTACAATACTGAAAGTAGCTACAGCTCGCGTTTCAGCAGGCCGACGACGTCAGGGGGATGATCGCTCCACATTCAAAATGGAGCGCGACGGATTTTACGAAATACGTATATAAACGCAGTTTTTATATATTTAGAGAAATTTTTGGCAATTTTTAATATTACTAAATTAATTTATTTTCACTCTAGATTATTTAGACAAAAATTAGTTTTTAAGTGGTACTTGTCCTTTAAGGGACATGTGAAAATATTGTAAACAGTCTTTGTAATTTTGAAGAACCTATTACCCATCCAGTGTTGCCAACTGTGAAGAATGATTTTCGACTAAAACCATGAAAAAATTCTACTAAAATTCTACTAACTTTTGTGGTATTATTATTATTATTAATTATTATTATTATTATTATTATTATTATAGTGTTGTAGGTGGCGTTGAACAATTTCAGTAGCCTGTGATTGGTTACTGATATGACGTCATGAATGACATATTTATTTCTGCTATAAAAAAAAATTACCGTATAAATTTACCGCTGCCATAGTATTACTACTTCTAATACTATGCCGCTGCTGAGGAAATGGAAAAAGTTCTTTTCTTTTGATTCAGTTTTGATTGCGCGCGCGCGTCGGTCGCGACACGTCACCACCAATAGCTGAGGGCAGCTGAGGGAGAGCACAGTGGCGCCGCCGTGAGCAAAAACCTCTAATAAATACAGTATTAATTTTCAAATTTCTAATTTAGGAAATCTACTAAAATAATTTTGTGATCTACCAGATTTTCTACCATCTACTAGATTAAAAATTTGCCCACTAAATCAGAATCCCATTCTACCAGATCTAGTAGAAATTCTACTAAATTGGCAACACTGTACCCATCAGTTTAGTGTAGTTTACCCATGTACCTGTGATGTCAGAAGAAATAATTTCATGGCTGACCAAGGTCGTGTGAGGAAAAGTCTAGCAGTTACTAGGCCGTTGCTTGCGAGAGAGCTTACCAGAGGGCTGATTTACCAGCAAACTGCGATGCAAAAAGCAGTTCGCATCGTGGTTAACGAGAAAGTCTCTCTCGTTGGCCACGAGTTCACATCAAGGCCGAACTATAAATACGTATTTATAGTTCGGCGTTGGTTCGCATCATACGACGTCACAATCCAAGTAAAAAGTTTTGGTTTTGAGGCTATTTTGGTATATAACCAATCACAGCATTTTAGAATTTGCTTGGAAGGGATCAAGATCACCTGGAAGGGATGCACGTGCTTTATTCAAGGCTCTGGCTCTATTGTTCAAGGGATTAGTATGAAGACCCCATCTCCTTTCTTTGGGACTCAGGCAAGGAGAAATACAATTTGATAACGATCTCTTTGGACTCAAGGTTCAATATTCTGTTTCGTATTATATTAAAATACTAATAAAAATTTAAATAATTTAAAAAGTAATTGCAAGGTTCTTTATAGGGTACAGGAATATTTGTAAGCATATTTAAAATATACGAAGGATTTATTTATCTTATTAAAAATATACTTGTCGCTAAAATGATCAAATATACGCTAAAGTAAAATCATGCCATCGCGACGGTTCGTTTTTATAAATGAAAGGAAATAATAATAAATACTTTCGCCCCATCCTAAATTATTTCTCTGATCTATTAATTGCTACCATTGCTTTATAGTCGTTATTGCACCCATAATTCTAAAGATATTTTTAAACTTCCTTTTTTTCGCGTAAGATAAAATCTTGTAAACATTCCAAGGAGGAGCTTTAGCAGTGAAGCAGAAACACATTTATACATTTATTAAAAAAAAGAAATTAACTCCACCGAGTAGGGGAAGGCAAGTGGCAGATCCTGCGGTCATCTATTTTTACCCCTTTATGTGCACTTTTTACCTCTCCCCAAGTTTTTTAATCAAAGAAATTGATTTTCTCAAACGTAATATGTATTAAATGTAAAAAACCTCGTATCTTATTTCCTTTTTCATCATTTCCGACCGAATGATATATGACATCCCATATGTTGCCATAGTTCTAAAGACCAAGTAATTGCCACCCCCACAACTCCGACCCCATAGAGACAATTTGGCCCAAACTTCGTAGTAATGTTTATCTTGCTTAGAGGAATCTGCATACCGAATTTCACTCCTTTATATGCATAAATACACCTAGACCTTCTGGTCCCCTCTAATTTTCACCCCCAAAACTCCGTCCTTAGTGGGCTAATCAAAACCAAACTAAATAGTGAAGTAAGCTACATTCCGAATTTCAACCTTCCACCACAAAAAATGTAGAAATGATGAAGGGTGTAAAATAAAACCAAATTCAAATCGCGTGTAAAATAAAACCAATAAGTAGCTCCATTCTTACGCAACTGAATATAGATTTGAGCACTTGAGCAATCGTGCGTCGACAAAGCGATTTCACGTGCGCGCGCCGATGTTAGTAATGCTTAAAAGATGTACAGAAAGTAACAATGTATTCCTTCTTGACAAATCGATTGTTATATGACATGCCATTAGCTTGGTATTCTTTACACTCACTGTTTTAGCACGTGAATTCGACTGGAAAGGGTCCACGAAAAATTCTAAAAAGTTTATACGGCCGAGCTAAGACTTTGATGGTCATATTTCTGAAAACAGAATTTGAAAAAGTTAATTCCTTTTCAAGTTACCGTGCAAACGGCGGACGGCCGGACGGACGGCCGGATAAACGTACAGCCAAGGGTGCATTCTTATAAGTAGCTTTTATGCTAAAGCTCCTAATAAAGAATCGCCATATTGATCTAGCAAGATTGCGGGAGCTCTTGGGTTCCCGCAACGTTACCAGGATAACGTCATTGTTAGTTGCGAGGAATTTGCTTCTTACATTGCATGCGAGTTGCAAATGCGAATCTCCGCTTCTTTTTGCGATCGCAAATTACTTCCTGCATCGCGCCCCAAGATGAGAACAAATTGCGTGTTGAGAGACGTTCCCTGTGAGCGTTGTGTTTGCTCATCGAAGTTCATTGGTCCTTAAGATAGATGATTTCTTTGGCTGTGAGGTGGATTTTTTTTTGTTATTGTTTACGAGTCCCTCGTCCAGATTTTCATTGAGAATTGCCTTCTTGTTTGGGCTTGCTGTTCCATTGTGCATGGTTGCGGCAAACTGATTAATGTCTACATCGTGGCAATCCTATATGTCGTGATAAAATGATGCGCCAGTAATTTATGCACCGTACGTTATTAACCGGAGTTGTGACTCTGAGGGGGTTGTGCAAAATTGCATGGAAAGATTTGTGAGTGTTTTCACATCGCTAAGCTGGACGCAGGCAGAGGCCTGCCCCATTTTGTGAGGCTGAGCATTTTTGCTCATACCCTGGGTTTGCGTTTCACCGAGGCAAGGGAAATGAGTAGAGCTGCCTACCAACATATTTAATGAGGGCATGTGAACCAGTGTCGACTCTTGCTTTTGAAGGACCGTTGTGAGGCGGCTAAAAGGAGCAAACTCACTGTTGGTGGTGAATTGACAAAGGGAAGAATTGCGATAGAGTGTTTGCTGCTCAGTCAGCAGCGTGGAGGTTACAGTGCCCTCCTCCGGAGAACTAAAAGGGTTGCGTGACGTATTTTGAACGTTACAGTAATATGGTTAGTTTGATTGATGAACCAGCCTGGGAGCTGGGGTTTTAGTAATGTGGTCATTCATGTGAGTACGTGGAGGCAAGCTGTTCAGAGATAGTCCAGGGCAGAGCGAACAATGAAGTGAATAAAAGAATGTTCTCCATAGTTCCCCTTGTATTGATAGTTATTGTTTGGTTCTGTAGGATAATTAGTAGAATCAAAGACTTTGGATTTTGAATTTTTTTTTAATTATTAAATTTTATATGCTATTATCATTAGCTGGGGCCCATTAACTATATGTATGAGGGCCTGAGGCCCGTCTGTTGGCTGTGTCTGCGTGGGTCGATACAATAGTATGTATTGGTTCTTCACATTTTCATTGTTAATCATCTAACCTGACTGAAAATAACTACATTTTTTTAGGTATAGAAAAAGATTATGTATAGCCAAGCCAGTATTTTTGTTCTCTCTGTATATATACAGGGTGATTCTGAAAAAGTGTGTATAACTGTAAGCAATGGCAGAAGTGACCAGCCGGCCAGGTGGCCGAGAGGACTAGGGCGTAGGCTTTCTAGTACTCGAGTCCGCCTGGTCGTGGGTTCGAATCCCGCCGTGGGCATGGATGTTTGTGTTTGTCCCGGGCTGCGTACTGTTATAACTTGTGTAAAAGGCGCAAAATGACCTTAGTAGTCGACGCCAAGTTTCTAATAAACCAACCAACCAGAAGTGACCAGAATGATCACTTTCTTTTAATATAATGTGTGTCCGTGTTTGAACGCTATGGAAGTTTCCGAGTTACGCACTGAACACCGTAACGCGTGCTGGTTAGTACTCACAAGTGAATATGTGTTATGATGTTGAATGCGTAACTCGGAAACGTCTTGTTGGAATTCGATCAAATTTTAACGGTTTACGCAGTTTTTTGTACCCTGTTATTTCTCCAAAATTCGTTATTCTAGGCGTTTCGGTTATTAACTTGTTGATCTTGGTGGCGGCATTTTTTTTTTGTTCATATCTCAGTTAGCGTTCAAATTCAGACCCACTTTGTATTGAAAGAAAATGTTCATTCTGGTCACCTCTATCATTGCTTACAGTTATACACACTTTTTCAGAATATTTACTCTAGGACCAAAAATCTAAGAGTTAATCGATTCCTCAGCGTGTAAACTGCAAGTGAAATTTAAAAAAAAAAAAGATTCCAATTGTAGATTTTTTAACTTCCATATTTTTACCTGAAATTAGCTATATACTCTACATTTAATTAGAATTTTTAAACCATATTGTCAATAGCTTTTTAATTAAATGATTTTTTGCTTGTTTTAAATGCTCGCTCGTAAGATCCTTAAATTTAAGATGTACAGGATGATTCAAAACTTTGTGCAGTAGTGCACACTTTGCCTGAGCTGAAGGAGTTCAGCACTGAAGCTCAGCAAATCTCACCAATCACTCCGTGCCAGAGACCGTTAAAGTAAGAAAGCAAACGTCTCTGCTGCGTGCTAACCAATGTCGCGAGGCCGGTGGCGAATTTCCTTTTTGCAACAAGAATAAGCAATATACCTCAAAAACAACCAATAGAACGACGCTTCTCCGCATGACGTCACCACAGTGCTTGTGCTGCCCGTTCGTTCACTTCGCTGCCTCGTTCGCTCGCTAAAGATTCACGCCATCCACTCGAAGAACGAAATTTGTTATACGTACAAAATACTCACGTACTAAACTGCTTTTACAAAACATTTTGAAAGTCAGATTTTAGAGAATCCTATTAAGTTTTAAAAAACAAAATATTTCCTTTTAAAAAAATTCATTTGAACACAGTTTCATCAGCTTGATACGGTCTATCACACATAGTGATAGATTGTAACTGACTTAAAACAAGATAAAAGGGGAAAAAAAGGTTTTTTTCCAAACACGCTTTTATAATGTCTTATTATTATATCTCTTCAAGCCGGCGTCAACAATTTAAAAAACTAATTGTTTGGTCGAAACAATTAAGCAATTCGTATAACAATTGTTCCTCCGACTTATGGAGAGACGACTGAAATGAATTGGTGCCCTAGAACACGAACCAGTGAACTGATTTGAAAAATGTTTCCTTTAACATGCAGTGTCATCGGTCCTGTGTATGTGTATCAAGTTTCAGCTCTCTAACTTGTCGGGAAGATGGTTTAATATTGGTTACAAGATTTGACGGATACACAAACCTACAGAAAAGCAAGTTGAATAAAAGCGTATAAATAAAAAGTTTTAACTACACGCTATATTATACTGAAATGAAATAGGTACAAAATGTGAGAATTTCTTAAATTTTTGTTGTTTTATTATTCACTCTGTAAAGATCTACAAAAATAACTATTTGAAATTACGCTTATTTATAAAACATGGAAATGTGATAGTAAGTTGCAAACAAAAGTGAGAAACAATTGCAAACTACAAAATACCTACAAGTCTGAATTGTAAAATTTATGACAAAAAATTGTTACGTACAGCAAAGATTTAGACAATGTGCCGCCAGTAGTTCATGTATTTATCCGCATATTGGCGCTAGTAGTATAAGCAGACGATTTTTGAAATAAACACTGATCTGCTTACCTCTGTTCGCATGCTCACTGAAAGATCTTTCTCCGTGTTTTATTCCTCGTGGTCTTCGTGTTTAATTAAATATACGAGGGGAGATCAAAAAGTAAGTTGCACTAACTCGCCGCAGGAGCGCGCTGTGTGTCGCAATCTTGGGCAAAGCAGAGAAAGGGACATTAACTGCGCAGACGTTGGATAGGACGGTTGCTGTGGTTTCCCGTCGTGTTTTGTGTGACTAGCGGGCTAAAAGCAATGGCACGTCAACTGGATGTCCACTCCAAACTTGAGGTGCGAGCAGCAATCCGATTTCTATGGGCCAAACGGGTGAATTGCACGGACATTCTTCGTGAAATCACTGCACGATAACGCAACACCTCACAAGGCCCGCCAAACGTGCGAACTGCTGCAGCGATTCAAGTGGGAGGTTTGGCAACATCCTCCATACAGTCCCGACTTAGCGCCATGCGACTTTCATCTTTTCGGTAAGCTCAAAACGGAACTCGGTGGACAACGATTTCGAAACGATGAGGAGGTGAAAGCGGCTGTCACCGTGTGGTTACAAAACGCTGGAGGAGATTTCTATGCATCCGGAAGCGAAAAGTTGGTTGATCGTTCGGATAAATGTTTAGGGTCTCTTGGGGACTATGTGGAAAAGTGAACCTACATGTATGCTGTTATAGCCGTGTTGCTTTTGTATAGGTGGTGTAATAAATGGCCATACCATGGAAGTGCAACTTACTTTTTGATCTCCTCTCGTAGAAGGAATTATACAGATGCGTACGATAGTGTGCAAATTAATGTGAATAAGAAGGAAATTTCCGTATTTTTATTGAAACATGGAGTAATTATATTAGTAAGTATTTTAGTACAATACAGTAAACAGCTGAGAGTAATCAGAATTACATATCAGCTGTAAATCAGGCCTGCCAAACTCAGGAAATCAAAATACGTGAAAATTCCCTCTTGTTCACATTAATTTGCACACTGAGCCTGGCAATTAAATAATAATTTTAATTTATGTTACAATAATAAATTTTACAATACGATTTCAGTTGTACCATCGGCGTCGCTTAACGCGTTGCCTCATCAAGCATAGACTTGTGTTAAGATAGATTGGAAGTAAAATTCTGTGTATGGCTGGTCTGGGAAGAAGATCTTGCAGCCATCGGAAGATCTTCCAATCTGTTTAAAGTTGAATATACTAAAAGAAAAAGGGTTGTTTGGTACTGCTTGTATAGATGTAGCAGAGAAATGGAATATGGGCACTAAACACCATGTTCTTCCAAATGAACTGAAAGACGCATAAACAAATCCGCAGATTCCAGATATCAGAAGGTCCCACAAAATTAAACAATTCCTTACCTCTCAAATTTGAAGACCATAAACAAATGAAATCGCATTTAGAATCAAGAATGGACCCCGTGGTTACTACAGTACTTGCAATGTCAATTATAACTTTACTGCACGAAACGAGAACTTTGTATTTTCTTGAATGGACAAATGACAAAATGAAAAGTGTCTGCATACGATATGCTAATGAGTACATCGATAAACATGTTAATCGTTTAAGACAATTTTATTTTAAATGTATGTTACCCAGTATTGTAGCAAATTTTCATCAAGGAATTTTAAATATGAATGGTGAATATCGTAAGTTTTGTAAAACCTAAATAAAATGATTTTGCGAATTAATTTTTTTTATTCACATCGGAAATGTTTGAAGCATGAAGGAGGCCAAGCAAATCATTTACTGTTTTAACGCCACCCGGGATTCAGTGCATTCTTCAATTCTCCATACATAGAAAGTACGATAGCTATTTTGACAATTTACTATCGCACATATATTACCTGTACTCTTTTGAAAAGGCATTTGAGCAGGAAACAAAACTTAAAGAAGCTGTCAAAACCTTGCACTGACGTGAGCCACCATAGAGCTAGATATATACCAGAGGTGGAAACTCAATGCTAAATCAAGGGACTTGGGATCAAGTGCTCGCCAGGTCGGCGCTTCCATTCGCATGAAGAATAAGCAGACGACGTTGTTGCTTAATATGGCATTTCCAACGTTCAGTGATCTTAAATAGAGCGCACGTTTCATATTAAATTTTAATTTTCACACTATTCTTCTTTTACTCCTGGAGAATGCTCTTTCAATAATAATAAATTTTAAAATGAAAAAAAAATTATGCCCTGCTACACATTTGTCCCTTTTATGGTTTTAGCATCATCTAAAACCCTATTAACGACGGTACAGATGTATGTAACCTGTATGTCACACGCCATAACTTTTGAAAGGATTGCCCTAGAGGTTTGAAATCTTCTACACACGTAGGCCCTATACAGAGGACAGAGCGAAAAATATAGCGAATCCTCTAGGGTGGACCAAACCATGTGTTTTTGTGGTTTCCCCAACTAACTTCCTTTCAAGTCTATGGAGTTTTGATTGCGTTTGAGCAATTTGTGACATCAGAGTTTGACGTCAGAATTTAAAGAACTCTATTTGAAGTATAGCGAATCCTCCCGTTACTGCTCGTAACATTTTGATGCCATAACTTTTGAAAGGATTGACCTAGAGGCTTGAAATTTTCTACACATGTAGGCCCTATACAGAGGACGGTGTGAAAAATATACCGAATCCTCTAGGGTGGCCCAGGGCCCCTCAGGGGCCACTTGTATGAATTTCATAGTTCCTTTTTTATATTTTTAACAGAGGGCAAAAATCCTGAAATTTTGTAAATTTGTAGTGCGGTTCTAAAAAAATAAAACCAATATACAAGAAAAGTGATATAAGCCTCTAGAGCCCTGCCGGAGGTTCCGAGGCCCCAAATACAATTGAAGCTATAACATTTGAACGGAACGACCTAGGAACCGGGAATTTTATATATTTGTAGCGTGGTACTAAAAAACCGAGCATTTTGTAGCATATATATACAAGAAATGTGATGTAGGCCTATGGGGCCCGCCAGAAGATCCTGAGGCCTCAAATACAAATCAAGTTATAACTTTCAAACGGAAAGGTCTAGAAACCTGAAATTTTGTATATTTTTAGTTTGGTATTATAGAAGGAAGCTGATATAAGCCTCTAGAACTCCGCCAGGGGTCTCGAGGCACCAAATATAATTGAAGCTATAATATTTGAACGGAAAGGCCTAGGGACATGAAATTTTGTATATTCAAAGTGTGGTACTAAAAAATATTGCAAATATACAAAAAAAAAAGTAATATAGGCTCTAGCAGAGCCCCGCAGGCCCCAAACACAAGCAAAGCTACAACTTTTAA
>JAHWFO010074222.1:163831-194030 GCA_023313115.1 Rhysida immarginata | reverse complement strand
GAAAATGAAATGAACTCTACCCTCTGTCCTCCTCTCCAACCACCTGTGATATTAAATTAGACTCTAAGTGGGGGTGTCACTGTGCTATATTAAAGTCAAATAACAGATATATCTACCCAATTCCTATTGTGCCTATTTTAACGAGCTTAAGTAGTAATTTTAGAATAAATGTATTTTAATTGAATAATGGAACTCTTAGCAATAAAGCAAAATAGAAAATGTTGCATATATTACACAATGATTTAATAAATTAAGAAATAATAAAGAAATAAGCTCATTTATTTATAAACTAATAAATAATAAATAAAGTATTCTCGCATAAAAGGTAACTTCAACATTTAATGATTGAAGCAAATTGCTTTGTAATTGCAATAAAGATATGAAGTATAAACATACGAGTTAAATACCTAAAATTCTTCGGTGATTTAAAAATCTCTATCAAATTTTCATTTCCACCAAATTGTTGTTCACTGAATTGACGTTCACCGACTTGTCACGTCCACCAAATTCACGTCCACACTATTATCGTTCACCAAATTGTCACGACCACTGAACTGACGTTCACTGAACTGTCGCGTCCACCTAATTGTCACATCCACCAAATTGTCGCATCCACACAATTGACGTCCACCAAATTGTCGCATCCACCCAATTGACATTCACCGAATTTTCACATCCACTGAATTGTCTTTCATCCACTTGTCGTCCTCCAAATTGTCATCCACCCAATTGTCAGGCTCCCGAATAAATTAGCTAAAATAATTACTGTTTAGTAACTAGAAGTAATAAAACAGATCCAAATTTCACTGGATGATTTGGATCTGTGTGTCATATCACAAATATGCCTCACAGCCCCCTACCTACTCTTATGAGTCAATCTCTCTTATCAAAGTGACTTCATTATTACAAAAGAACAAATCAGAAGATCTATGGGATATTAAACGTGATATAGCATTCCCTAGTTTCATGCATCATCGAGCATTCGACGCCAGAGTAGATAAGCCTGTGTTGGGATCGTCATCAGGATCTCCATGTTTATATAATGAGCAGTTGCCCTTGGTCGACTGAGAAGTGTCATTAATTTTATCCTATTGAGGTTGCACAGACATGAGCACCCACTCCAACGCCTCCTTGAATAACAAGGGTTTGAGATGAATAAAGCACACGTTGGTGTCGTTGCAGCACACCTGAAAGGAAATTGAGAGACAGCCGAGAGTCCTTCCTGGTGCGACTGAAATAGCCTTGCTGGCATTTCTGCTCATAAGCGAGCTCTTTTCGATTAATAAAATCAAGTTTGGCTTCATTCTTTCTCTGACATGTTTCTGGAAGTATAACATGATCTTTGCCTGTCGTTGCTCCTGAAGCGTGCATCGTGGTTGCCATGGCTGCATCTGCTACATCATCAATGCTGATCGCTGGAGGTATGTTATTTAAAATTTAACAAAAATACTGAACAACAGAGTGTATATACAGGGTCGCGACACATAAATATGACCACCTGCTAGTATCCAGAATATCCAGCTCTGGCGGCATGACAGCAGCTATTCAACGTGGCAGAGAGACAATAAGTCTTATAAAGCTTACTCCCCCTAATATATCTCCCCCCAGAATACCCACGTAAGATCTCCTTGGTAAGGGGAGCACAAGAAATTTCCTATGGTAAAAGGTATTATTCCCAATCTTGATGTCCATCTGAACGGCCTTGCAGAGCATTGCTTAATCCTGGTTCTCGGTCAACCATTATTACTGAAGCATTTGTAAAGAAATCGAAGGTTCCATATAATCACATTAATATTCTGATCAGTGGAATAAATCAATCGAAGGTTGTGACATACCCATGGCATACATACATACATACAGACTGTAACGTACCGCTACCTTCCCCGGACGAAAAAATTCTTTTTTTTTTTTGCCCTCCTTTTTTTTATCTGGATGTCTTACGTGGAAACTCCCTCCCTTCTTCTTTTTGGAGTCACTCTATGCGTTCCCTTCCACGCGCCTCGTCGATATTCCTGGTGTCTACCGTGTTTACCCCTTTTTCCTCGACTGTGCGAGCTTTAGGTGGTCTACAGGGCGAGTCTTATGACCAGACGCTTAACTAATATTTTAACGGAGGTTACTGTGTTCCCCCTCCTTATCTTTTTGAATTAAAGGGATCACTTGACGCGTTCGGTTCGCGTTAGGTTTTGGTTAATGATATCTCGTTCGTGAAGTTATTTTCTCTAATTTTCCTCGCGCTAATTAAATTTTTCTTCCTGGGGATTTATTTTAAATGCCGACCGAGATCGTGATCCTTCGCGTTTTGCGTCATTGATGGCGACGCTTCACGTCTTCTGTTATTTATCCCGGGGAGAATTTCCTTTTTGCGCTTGACGGATATTTGATTTTATTAATTTTCTCGACGAGTCATTTAGTTTAGCGTTTAGTGTTAATAAGTATTCCCTGCTCCGTTTGTTGGATCCGTCTCGTTCGTGGTTGAACCGTTTTCTTTGGCATCGTTTATCAATTTTGGGTTTCGTTCGTCTTGTATTTTTTCTGGATTGTTTTTTTTTTGATTAAGAGTCCCTTTCTTTTTGTTATGACTTATGACGTGTTTTTTTGAATTTACTTTCTTTGTTTATTAATAAGAGAAATCTCAGTTCTTTGTCATTAATTTTTAATGCGCTTTTTGGCTTTATTAGGAATTTAGCTTTTAGAAGCTAGATTAGATTTTTTTTTACTATTTTTGCAAATAATATAATTTCTTGTTAATTGTATTTCTTTCTCGGAGTTTCTTCGCTATCTCTATTGTTAAACACTCGCGCGTTTCCCTTATTTTCTTTTATTTTTATTGTTTAAGTGACGTTGTATTGAACGGCTCGTTTTCCTAGAGTAACTGACTATCTTCATTTCTGTGAACTCGGATAGCCTGTCGCGCGCGCATGTTATTTAAATTTTTTGGTTTCGTAATTTTCTTAAAAAATTATTATAGCTTGGTCGGATGCAGCTAGCTCTCCGGGTAAGCAACACCAACTCTTCTGCCAGCTCTTGGGATTTAGAGATGGCTATTCCTATTGAAAACTGTTTTTTTTACTCGTCCAGTCTCTCAATCTTAACTTAAGATTTTAACGGTTCGGCTCCGGCTCGCCTTCGAGACTTTGCAGTTTGTAACCCTTCAGTATGAAGTTCGTCACCATTTGTTGGCGGTTTTCCGTTTTTTTTTTCAGTACCTACGATTGATCGAGCATCGATTGTGTCTTGGATCGTCTAACGATTTTAATTTAACGGACCTAGGCAAAGTCATTCTCGTCCAAGATAAGATATGTTTTTCTGGATTTCTGAATTAATGCTTTCCCGACGCTGTATCAGGATCACTTCGCCTGTTCGTCGTAAGACTTGGGTTTACGTATGATTCGTCTTCATGCAGTTTGATTGTCCACAAAGATAAACCCTTCAGAAAAGTTCTTTCTGCTATGTTAAGACTACTTTGTCGAACTTATACGAACTTTTCACTTGTTATTTCTAAGCCTTAATTTTAGCTTATGAATGTTTTAAGATTTAAATTCCTTGTCTGTATTATTGTTTTCAGCCTTTCCTAATGAAAGTTTATGGTATTTTGTAGTATGGTATCATTTTTCTATTTTTCTCGTTTTCTTTTCAGGACCTCATCCATGTTGTCACCGTCTACCCTCACCCGTTCCTTTTGTTGCGTGTATGCACCCGTCGGTCCATCCTGTCCTCCCTTTCTCGTACTTACCCTTCTGTTACTGTACCCTCTGTCCATACATTAGCGTGAGTTTTGTTATTCGTCCTTAAGTTCTTGGTGGAGGAGGTCCATGGTTTGTTTGTTATTTTTATTTTTAACCTTACCTTTCGGTTTAATTTTTGAAGATGTCCGTATATATATATATATATATATATTTTTTTTTTTACTGATTCTGTCGCTTCTCGAAAAGTTATGAAAATTGAATTGTTTTATTTCCAGTTTTATTTTCCTCGCTATTTTGCTGTTGACTATTTTCTATTTGCAGTATGAGCGGTACGTCTTCGTCTTTTGATCCCCCAGATCTTCGGTATTGACATTAGGACTTCCTTCTTCTATTCTTCAGTGTCGTCATGCTCCAACACTGTTTTTGACTATGAATTCCTCAACATCTGGTGGATCTTCGCAGCGCCGCTTCAGTCTTATCGTCATCTGGTTCATCCTGTTCCACCTTTGTATACGATGATTTGAGTCTGTTCTTGTCAGTATTCTGCTGTTACTGTCAGCAATAAAGGAAAATATTTATTTGGATTCCATCTTTCTTTTCTTTCGTAAATTTGAGTAGTCCTGGGCCGCGAGTTAGCCATTACAGTTAATTGGGGTTAACGTAAGTTTTTCCGGTATTTTTCTCTTTTTACCTTACTCGAGAGAACGTTTTGTCCTTTCTGGTAAGCGTATTCCTTTTTACGCTGTTAGTCTGGGTTTTGGTATCTATTTCTCATTTTCTGTAAGGGAAAGGTTTTCTTTTGAGTATTTTTACGCGTCATTCTTGGGGCGTTGGCTGTGCGTGCGGGTAAACACGTCCCGTCTTTACTAGCACGTTACAATACATACATACATACATACATCTGTACCGTTGGAACTTCTGATGTCCCTCTGTTATACTGTAAGGCCACCTGTTTAAAAACATACTATATCTTCTCCCTCTTAATGCCTTCCCTCCTACTATATTTCATCAATGATACCCTCCAAACTGACAAACTTAGATAACATTTAAGTTAATAAAACAAGAGAGTAAGCTTGCGGACATGGCGATCGAGATGGTCCCACAAACGTTCAATGGGGTTGAGGTCCGGGGAGTTTGCTAGCAATTAGAGTTGCTTGAATTCATCTTCATGCTTCTCGAACCAGTCGTGGACAATTTTGGCTGTATGGCAGGGAGCATTATCCCGTTGAAAGGTGCCAACAGTCGACATGATGGGGTGTACCTGGTCTGTGACGATCGTCAGGTAATGAACAGCATTCAGTGTACCCTCCAGCAGTATCAGTGGACTCAGACCATACCACAAAAACATCCCCCAAACAGTCACACCTCCCCCACCAGCCTGTCGACTGCCAACGATAGTGTCGGGTTGCCTGTTGTCAGATGCTACCCGGCGAATTCTCCATCGTCCATCCACCCTGGTCATCAAAAACCGCGACTCGTCAGAGAAAGCAAACCTTTGCGACTCGGCTGAGGTCCGATGGCGATAGTCCATTGCGAATTGGAGGCATTTTCGACGATGTACAGGCATCAACATGGGTGCTGTTATCATACGCCTGCTGCAGAGCCCCAACCTCAAGAGGGATTATTGCACTGTCTTGGTACTGACACGCCTAGTGGCCCCACTGTTCATTTGCTGTGTCAGTTGCTCAACAATGGCACACCAACTGGTTAGGGCCAGGCATCATAACTGACGCTTACCTTTAGGAGCGATGGCCCGTGTGGTCCCACAGTTTCCTCTTTGGTTGCTCGAAACTGTCTGGTTCATCCACTCGCGGTACTCCTTCACAACAGCAGCCCTAGAGCAGTTCACAAAGATGGCTGTTTCTGGAAAGCTGCCCCCTTGGTCCGATAACCAATGATAATCCCATTCTGGAGGTCTGACAGGTCACTTACTCAGCCCATGACGGCAGCAGTTGCTGTGTTAACGTATGCTACTACACGTCTGTTGTCAGCTTTTAATGATATGCAATGATTTTTCATCTGCATACCATGGTACGTTCCAACATGTTCGAGGGGAGGTGGTCATATTAATCTGTCCCGACCCTATATATTCTTTTTTGGGTTGTCTAATCAAACAGGATATCTGGTCACGTGCACCAGTATGATGGGGTGGGGAGGGAGATTGAGAGTTACCTAGCCGACAATTCAGATTAGCACATTACCTTGAATTCTACTGGTCATGCACCTCTGTGAAGGGGTGGTAGGATTGTGTTACCTTGCTGCTAGATTCCTGTATTTAATTTACATGGGAATTCTCTTAAAGTAAATTAAAGTCCACCATCATTGTAGTAATTTAAATCCATATAGTGATCACTTAATTTTTGTGACTTCTTTCAATGATCTCTAAAGGAAAGATCTCAAACAAAGGAAGAAAATACGGAATGACAGATTGAAAACAGCAAAATTACATAATATAAAAGATATAAGATATTTGGTTTTTTATATAAAATGTTAAATAAGTAGTGAGCATAAGTACTGGCTTCCTGTTGAAAATCAAGGAGAAAAGTTTGAATAAATTAGCTAAAAAAATTATTGTTTAGTATAATTAAATGCAATAAAACAGATCCAAATAATATTAGATGATTTGGATCTGTTTGGCATATCACAATAGAGTCAAAGTAGACAACTTTATCCATTCTATAAAATGTAGAGAGATTTTTCTGTCATGCACTGTTGATAACATAGCCTCAAATTCTTTCTAAGTTGTTTATCTAAAATTTAATCAAACAGCATTCACATTCATTTTATATAATGAACATAGTAAACGAATAAGCCATGAATTAATTTACAAATCACATTATTTAGAAGCCTAAGCAAAAGTAGTTTATGATTGACGCAGTGCATTACCTTGTGATATACTTTTGAATGAATAATCAAGAACTGGGAACACAGAGTATCTAGCAAAACAATATCGTAAACGTTCCTGACTTTTCCCAGTTACAAAAACAATTCCTCCCCCCCTCCCCCAACTATGACCCTGCGATATTATATGGTGTGTGCTCCTTTTTCTTTATTATCCAATGCGGTTTGTTCGCCCAGTATGGAAGACGCAATTTGCATAGCAACTAAGATAAGAATAAACGATTTTGAATAGTGATGTGTCATGTAGCTTATTGGACCCCCAGTAAACTCTTAGTTAAACTGTGTCACCGTTAAAGATTCGTTTGTATTCTGCTGTACCCTGTAAAATATAGTTACATTTAACTGGAATACTGAACTGACACTTAAAATAATGTAATGTAATATGTAATAAGTCTTATTAGAGGTAAGTGCTGATGCTCTGGTTCTGAGGTGTTGTCTGTGCAGAAGCCCCAGTATAGTATGACGGTTGGTCCCTAACCATCGGGTGGTGATGTGTGGCAAAAGTGCATGTCCAGAATTGTGACTTTGTGAAATAACTGGAACGCGTGATTGTAACATGTAAACGTTTACCAGTACACCATGTCGGTAGTTCAACCATGGATGGAGGTGCATCCAGGAACGGGTTAATATGTTCCCCCCCTTCTTTAAGGTTGGAACACGTGATGTTTGTTGGACGTTGTTTAAGCAATAGTGACGGGTAGTTCCCTGTTTAGTACGGATGCACATACAAACAATTGATGGGACAGGTTATATGCATTCGGCCATTTGAAATGCTTATGGAGCGGTTCTCCACTTAACACATTAAGACATAATTGGTAATATTCTGCAAAGTGTCATGTGTTTGTATGGCTAAGGAATATAGGACTTACTTGGTCTGGAATATGCTGTAAGCTCGGTGATTAGACTCTAAGTTGAGAGGGGCCCCTCTATAACATGCTCTGCACCACCAGGGTGTAATAATATAAATAGAGTGTGTCTGCTGAGAACAGTTGCAGCGTTAAAGGTTATCGTTGCAAATTATTTATATGAATAAAGAGTATTTTTTTGAAAATTATAAAAATGTCTTGATGTCAATGAATATTCCTCATACCAGGCCCCGAATCGCTGATGGTTACCCCATTTCCACAGGTGAGTCGTTGTACATATTAGTCAATTGCATAGGAGCCTGAGATGGGGTACATCACATTTGGTGCCCGACGTGGGGCCTGGTAATCCAGCATTTCCGGACTATCGAGGTAGGCATTGATATTGAGGTTAGTAAGGATGAATTGGGAATAAGGCTGGGTTGACTAAATAAAAATATTTACTGGTATTAAGGAGCAAATGCGGGAAGATGTTGTGTGTGGATATGGCTCATGCAAAAAGCTTGTGGAGAGGCTAGAAAGCCTGGTCAGGGACTTTGGAGCAGTCGTCTCAATTGTGTTGATGTCGAGGAATAGTGGCGGGATCACAGTGGGTGGTAAGGTGAAGGGGTGTGCGGAGGAGGCCACCAAGGTGGCCGATTGGGGGTGATCATGGCTACCAGGTCGTGCAAGGGTGACCAAGTGGAATGGCCAGACCAATGTGGTAGAGGGGAGTAGCCATGTGCCAGTTTATTGTAACTGTGGTATGGCGTCCAAATCTCAGGCAAGCTATAGCAAACTGGGTAAGCCCAGGAGCAGAGAAGACCACCTTATAAGAAGTTGGTGTAGTGACCGTTACAGACGGCAGATATAGCTGGAGCTTTGGGCCCTTCAGGGTATTGAGTAAAGTGTCCTGGAATAGGATTAAGATCTTAGGGCTACCTTTCAGCGACCTGCAATATGTGAACACAAGGAGGCTCTGGGTCTGTGAGAGCTCATGTAGGTCCTGGGAGGTCCAATGTGGAGTAGCACACGAGGCTGGCCAGGTTCCCGACAGTGACTGTCACCCCATTGCTAGCATGGAGAGAAATAACACCCAAGTGGGAATTATTGGAGGAGTGGACGAAGCCCTGGGGGAGCAATTGATGGGCTCTGGACCCCAGACATTGCTAGTGTATGTCCCAGTGAATAGCCCTTATGTGGAACATGGGTGGAGGTGAATGGTGAGAGTCAGCTGGGGCCTGGCATTCATGTGTATGCATCACTAGAGACAAGTTTTACCACCAGCCTTGAACCAGAAGAATTATTAGTGGGTTAGCTCAGGGGGCTAGCGAGCAGATAGGGTATGCGTGTGGATATAGTGGTTGTGGTGCCCCGGGAGAGAACGAGATGGGTATGAGCAATATGGTACCCTAGATATGGCAGCAGGGGGAGTCCCAGCAGCAGGCGGTGACCTCAAGTGCTGGAGCAAAAGGGGTCAGTGGCCGGTACAAATTCTCGTGGAACCAGAGACCAATAAAGATGGGCATGGTGACCGTCATGAGCATGGGCATGGTGACTGATGTGAGCATGGCCCCAGATAATGTGCCAGTTGCTTCCCCAAGCGAAACGCTTGGAGTAGAGATTATACCATAGGCTCCATATGCCATTGTTTCTGGCATGGAGCAGGAAGGATGTGTGTCTTCAGTGCATGCGCAGGAGGGTGGAGTACAGTTAAAAATTACAGTGCAGGCAAATCATAGTCGGATTTGCAGGAGGATCGGGTTATTGATAGTCCCGCGAGGGGGAAGACATGCATAGGGCGAAGTTGCCAGAGGAGGAACCAGAGTGGAGGACTGGGATGAGGGTGTTTAGGCAAGTAAGAGAGAGGTTGAGAGCACATATTGAGGGCCCCAGTATGAAGGGTGATCATCGTGAGGGGGTAGGTATGGCCACAACTAGCATTGCATGGATCTCGGGAAAAAATCTGGGCTCAAGAGGTAAGGGTCGGAGAAGGAATGGGAAGAAATGTGTTAGATTGAAGGAGAAGTTTGGTTGTGGAGCAAGGCAGTTCTTGATGAAAGCTGAGTGACTCGGGTTTTGCAAAATGTAAAATATATAGGGTAGTTATTGGTCAATGAATTTTGTGTGTTATGTTCGTTTCGAACATAACTCTTAAACGGGTACATTCAATGTTTTCGTCGGGTGTATGTGACATTCCATGTCAGTGGGTGCCGCATATGCTTGTCGAAAGCAGAGCATCAAGCGATGCTCTTTTGTTTGGTATACCTGATGAGTGTGTGAGCAGTTTTATACAGTAAGTGTCTGTTTATTTTATGGAAATGTTGTAGAACTACTTTTTTGGGTTTTATTTAGTGCATAAAGGGGTTTAATGAATAGTAGTCTTTTGCAATTATTACTGTAGCAATGGCTATCACCACGCTGATTGTTTGGCAGCGGTGTCGCGATTGTTGAGAAGCTGGCATTGTTTACTCAGCTGAGATTGTCAGAAAACGGCCTACAACGGCCAATTGTTATGTCTCGGCATTCTGAGACGAAGATTTTATAGTTTTTTTTTTCTTTTTGTGCTTTGGTTGTCTGCCAGGGTGGACGTGTGGTCCACTGCTTTTTGTGTTTGAATGGCCCATCACCCTAACGGCAATGCCCCTGATGTTTAATGTAGTTTTCTTGGCCTATACTTAGGAGGCCTTTAGTTTGAATTAATAAGTTATTTATTATACATGAATGGATATTATTGAGTTATTTATATGGTTATTTTACGTGATTGTTGTGACTGACATTTGTGACACTCAGCGAGGTTCGAACACTCATGTAACATTTTCGTTCAAAGGAGCCTATCGTCATTGCAGGGAAGCTATTCAATCCTGTTAAATGAGACAATACAGGGCCATAGCTAGAACGTTATCTTGGAGGGGGGGGACGATTTTCAACAATTCATGACCTTTTTTCAAAAATTCCACTGAGTAGGACCTTTACCCTTTTTATATAATGGGTTGGTCGTTTCCCTCCCCTTTTGATTCAATTAAGTAAATGTAAATGTCGAAATATGAAGCAGGTAGTCACTATACCTGACACTTTCTGAAAAATTAATTTTTTTTCATAATCTGAAATATAATTATATACTAGTTTGAAAGTATGCAAATAAAAACATTTTCACAAATGCTGTCTAATTTTTTTAGCGTCATTTAATCGCCCTTAAAATAGACTAGAGAATGCAATAGCAGCTCGATATAAACATGCAGCTCATGTTAATCACTTACCGCTAAATATTATCAGCCTCGGTGGCTCAGTGGTTGTAGATTGCCTTTGATGCCCGATTACACGGGTTCGATCCTGGCCAAGGATGACGAAGAATTTTCAGGGGAAAATCTTAAGATCACGCACTTCCTTCGGAAGGAAAGTGAAGCCGTTGGTCTAGTGTAGTTGTTTGCCGTCCTGATTTGACCTTCGTAGTTGAAATGGACGTTAATACCAACCAAACCAACCAACAAACCACTAAATGTTAAAATTGCAGGAAAAAAATGTGAGAAAAAAATAGGTCCCAGGACAATAGGTTTTGTGAATAAACCTGTTGTTGAATATACCAATTGTTGCAAAACTATTGTCCTGGGACTGAGTTTTTTTCCTCAGGTCGGCTTTTTTTGACTCACCCTGTATTATTAGCAATTAGCCTACATGTGCATTACAAAAATTAGTCTACTTCCCTCATGGTTTTAGAGTATAATTCATTGTTTCAAGTGAGTGTACCTTCTTAAGTACACTACTGTTTACAAAACTCGAAACAACCTGATGGAATAGCCCAATCTGCATTAAATTTGGAGCATTTGCATATCATGGGTCAGAAAAGAAACCATTAGATTTTCAGGTCAATACAATGCGTTTTATTGTCACATTAGTATCGGGTGAAACCACCGTGGGATGCAATTACAGCCTCTAAACGTCGTGGCATTGATTCAAACAAGCTCTGAATAAGGGCCTGGGGAATGTCCTGCCATGCTCTGTCTACACGGGTATACAGTTCATCCACAGTTGCTGCTGCAGGAGTCTGACGAGCCAATCGATGAGCAACCCTGTCCCACACATGTTCGATTGGGAACATGTCTGGTGAACGAGCAGGCCAGGGGAACAAGGGCGTCTGATGTGCTTGGAAAAAAGCGAGGACATTACTGGCCACATGCGGTCGGGCATTGTCCTGTTGGAATACAGCGCCTGGAAGGTTCTGCAGGAAGGGAATGACCTCGGGTTGCACAACTTCCCTGATGTACTGGTCACTGTTCAGATTGCCATGGATTCTGATCAGACGGGAACGGCCATGGTAACTGATTGTACCCCACACATCACCCCTGGCGTTTGTCCTGAATGACGCTGCAGGATGCATTCTGGAAGGTCGCGCTCGCCACGATGTCTTCTGACTCGTATCCTGCCGTCATGGTGCTGCAAGTTAAACCTTGACTCATCCGAAAACACAACTTGTTGCCATTCAGCTTGCCACTGTTGGTGTTGATGGGCCCATTGCAACCTGAGGCGCCGGTGGTTTTGAGTCAAAGGAATCCACAACAATGGTACTCGTGCCATCAATCCTCTGGAAATCAAACGGAGTCGTACAGTGCTAGCAGACATTGTCCTGGCTACTGTAGCACCCCACTGTTGTGCTAACACTGTGGAAGTGGCTGTACGATCTGCTACACACATGCGATAGTGGTGTCTGTCATCTCGCGGTGTCGTCGTGCTGGGTCTTCCTGAGCCTGGTCTTCGGTGTGCCCTGTTCTCTTCGCTCCACTGCCTCCATGCACGCATAATTGTCGTTGCAGTACGTCCTACACGAGCAGCAATGTCACGATACGACCATCCCGCTTCACGCAGACCAATTATGCGTCCTCTTTCAAAGTCTGTCAGCTGTTGATATGGTACCCTTTGTCGTCGTCGAGGCATGGTGTTCTTTCAAGCAATTACTCTGAAAATCTAATCATTTATACTCTGACCCATTGTATGCAAATATTGCAAATTGCATATGGATTAGACCATTCCATCAGGGTGTTACGATTTTTATAATCAGTAGTGTAGATATCTATTGTTTAATATTCATGTAATTGATTTGAATATTGAAATTTCATTATTATCCTAAGTTTTATTTTACGCACATTTTAAACGATGGAATTATCAAAAAACAGACTTATATTGATACTAGTGAAAATGCATTATACAAACTGACATTAACAGAATTATACAGGGTGACTCAAACTTATCCAGCATAATTGTTTAGGAACATTGTATGGTTCAAATGGAACAAAAAATATCCTATAAACATTACATCTAGTTTCGATCGTGTATGAGATTTTGATGTTTTTTAATTTTCTTTTTTAGAGATATTTCCTATAAAAACGTAAGTTTATCTATTCATTCTTATATAGACTCTTCCTGTTTTGCAAATGCCGAAAAGCAGGAGGAATCGTCGTACTTGTAATTTGTATGAAAGGTATTTTATTGACCTGGCAGTTGATTTGAGCAGTTGCTCATATTGTGCAACATAACATCGTAGTTCATTATGCCATTTATTTTCACAAATGAAGAATATGTGCACATTCATTTTTACTATGGGCTTGCTGCTGGTAACGCTGCGGAAGCCAGCAGGTTGTATGCGGATACATTTCCTCATAGGTGCCATCTACAGTGGGAGGTGTTTTTGAGAGTACACCAAGTTCTAAAGGAGACAGGATCATTCACACGTGGAAGGGATCAAGGGCCATCATATCCTGCGTAGAAGAGATATTATTCTCGACCATTTTGACCACAATCCTTCCACAAGTGTGCGCAGAGCTTCTGCCGAAATAGCCATCCTCAGGGAGACACAAACGTTGATATCTCACATACGATCGAAAGTAGATGTAATGTTTATAGGACATTTTTTGTTCCATTTGAACCATACAATGTTCCTAGACAATTATGCTGGAGAAGTTTGGATCACTCTGTTTAGTGGAAAGCATTTTATTCACACAATTATTAAACAAAGAACAAACACGCAGTTCTTCTGCCATTTCTGATGGCCACAAATGTAATAAGATTGTTGAAATTTACCCTAATCTAAACTTATTCCATTATATATACATTTTCCTTTAAAACTATTAGAATAATTACAAATTAAGAGAAAGTGCTGCAAATTGACACGCAGGGCAAGTTGAATTTTTCTTTAGTAATGATTATTCGAAGCAGATGACTGGGTTTTTTCAGGAATTTGTAGATGTACTGTTTAGAAACGCAACATACGTCAGATCAGCGTTTAAACGACCAGGAGAGCTTCGAAATAGCAATAATTATAACAATTTTCACATTCTGCTTAAAATATTTTGCTTAGTTAATTAGAAACCTAGCTGGAAGAATTTTCCTTCAACAAAATACAGTAAATATACTTTGTAACTGTCGTTTCATCGTGATTCGAATGATATGAAGCGACTTCAGTTAACTAGATTACAAGCATCGTGATGCAGGTGTATAAATATAATAACAATGAGGGGCAAGTTAACTATTAGTTGGTGGGGCAAGTTGACAAATGAATCAAATTGTCCATACAAGGGCGAATCACCTTAAATTCAGCAATTATAATGTGAGTTGTAATTTTATAATGTGTGTCTGATCTCTGAGCTTAATTCAAGGTCCGACCGAAGTCCAAGGTTTATCAGAACAGATGGCAACTGATACACGACGATCCAGCTCGACATCCACAAGTGAAATCTCATCGGAATATTTGAAACCCCCCGAACAGCTACATCTTGCCCAAGTGATTGAAATAGCACAATCATCTCGTCCTAGAATTCAGAGGAAAACACTCTGAGGTCCAAACTAGCACACATTGCAAAATTAGGCTGATGATGGTAGCACAAAAAGGAAAACACACCAGGAAAATTAAGAAAACTCCGATTCACAAAAAATTTTAAAATGTTCAAAATGTAACGAATTCTACCCTGATCGACCAAAGGTACATTGGATCATGGGTAGCATATAAATATACAAAATATGTAACAAGTCGATTTGTGTGCAACATACATGGTCAGGACACATTATTATGACCACCTCTCCTAGAACATGTTGAAACGTCACATGGTATATCATTAAAAGCTGACAAGTAATTGTAGCATTCGCTAACACAGCAATTGTCACCGTCAATGACAAAGCAAGTGACCTGTCGGATCTCCAAAAGGGGATGATGAACAATTGTTTTAAATCATTTTTTTTAAAAACATTTGATTTAAAACATTTTGTCTTAAAACATGAGTGATGTTTTACTTTTTTAAACAATTGTTTTAAAACAAACAACCCTGGTTCTAAAAAATGACTCTAACGATTTTAACGTAAATTGGTATACAGGGGTTTTTGATTACCAGAGATTCATTGCGCTAGTTCCAATGTCCGTAAAAAATCGCTAAATGGCACTTTTCTGTATGTGATGCCACCTATGGATAAATAAATCTTTATTTTCTGTTGAACTATCAAATGAAACATTGTAATCATGTTTAATTCATTGCACAATCATTATTCCTATTATTTGTTCATACACTTGCTATATACAGGGTCGGGACACATTAATATGACCACCTGTCCTCGAACATGTTGGAACATCCCATGGTATGCAGATGAAAAATCATTGCATATCATTAAAAGCTGACAACAGCATATCATTAAAAGCTGACAATTGCATATCATTAAAAGCTGACAGTAGCATCCGTTAACACAGCAATTGTCGCCATCGTGCGCAGAGCAAGCGACCTGTCAGACCTCCAAAAGGGGATGATCATTGGCTATCGGGCCAAGGGGGGCAGCATTTCAGAAACAGCCACCTTTGTGAACTGCTCTACAGCTGCCGTCGTGAAGGTGTACCACGAGTGGATAAACCAGACAGTTTCGAGTAACCGAACAGGTAACTGTGGTACCACACGGGCCATCGATCCTAGAGGTGAGCGTCAGTTACGATGCCTGGCCAAGACCAATTGGTGTGCCACTGTTGAGCAACTGTAAATGGTAGCATTCAGCATTATTCAGATGAACAGTATCTACTCGTGAAAATGTGGTAGTAGATGTTACGGATACAGAAGAAGTGCGCAGTGGTAATTTGCTAAGTAGAACGTGTACACAAAATCATATACAAGCGGGGTATTAGAAAATAAATAGTTTATTCAAAGAATAAATTGAAATGAGCACGGCATCTTAAACGATGCCAATATTCTTAAATTAGCACATTAAGTTAAATTAGATTAAATTAAATCTTTATTCTGACATAAGCAGAAAAGGGGCAGAATCTAACAGCAATAGCCAGGGCGGGAGGCCCCTTATTACAAACATAAAATACAGAATCAGAACGAAATATCAGTTTGACTTGAATTAAGATATAGAAATACGGTGTTTCTATTAAGACGGTAGCAGTTGATAGTACATAAACCTAAAATTTCAGAGGCATAGATCCTGCCCACCAAAACATCTTCAGTAAGCTTGATACATTCTATTCTCAGCAGATCCCAATGGTCATATAGATTAATTTTAGATTTAATTTGGGTGTAGGAGTAGATACCAACGTTACGGTAAAATTTATAGCGCAAATAAAGAAAAAATTTAGAATAGAGCCTTCTGAGCCTATTGAAGATTGTCGGTGCGCAGTGACCCCAAACTTAAATAACATAGCGAATGAGAGGCATTGAATACACAACATAGGCAGTCATATATAAAATAAGTTTTCCCATTCTGATGATCCAGCCTACCCTCCTCAAAAGCTTATTGATATTAGATTCAATGTGTTCCCCAAATCTACAGCGTGAGTTGACGTTGATCCCCAGATCTTTAAAGACAGTCACTCGTTCGCTGGAGCTTTCGTTCATCTTGTAGGAGTAAACAATCGGTTTGATTATTCGGGTAATGGTCATCATTTTGGTTTTTGATTGGTTGCAGCTGAGGCCATTTTTATTGCACCATTTTAAAAAAATATTAATATCATTCTGGAGTGTTTCATAATCATTATCATTCATGTTGGTATTAAAAATCTTTGTGTCATCAGCGTAGAAAAGACAATTGGCTTTTAATTCAGAAGCAAGGTCATTAATATAGAGGTTAAAAAAGAAAGGACCAAGGGAACTACCTTGGAGAACCCCTATCTTTTGTAAGAAGCAACCACTTGTAAGTACAGCAAATCTTTGACTTTGATGTAATATCTTCTATCTCGAAGTAAGCTTTCAAGGAGGGAATGGAATGAACCCAGAATGCTAAAGTCTCGCAATTTGTCGAACAGAATATTATGAACCACATAATCGAAAGCACGAGAGAGATCAAAATAGATACATTCAATTTGCTTCTGATTTTTCAAGGCGATGTCAACATGAGCAAAGAAAGAGAGACGATTAGTGCCCGTAGTTCTACCTTTGCGAAATCCATATTGTGATTCAGCCAACCAGGGCTCAACCACATGAGCAAGTCTATTGATGTTTTCTTCCTTATAATCGAACTTATTAATTCCTGATGAGGTCAATAATTCTCCCTAGTTCTTAGAGGTCAATAATTGATCTCTAGGTAGATTGTCATAATTAATTTTCTCAAATTCAGTAGATCACTGAGAAACAGTATCCATGTTGCCTGAGGCCATAGGGAGGGTGTGAGGAAGAAAGAGAGCGGCCTGGCGGAGAGCAATAGCTAAGGCAGGGCGTGGGGTCAAGGTCAAAGGTTGGATTGCAGATGCAGAAAGACAAAGAAGGAGAAATGTGGAGAAAGCGAGTAAAATCTAAGTAATGAAAATGAGAATAGTTAAGTAAATAGCTAAAATAAATACACAAAAGACTAGTATTAAGAGGAGATTGATATGTAATAAGAGTAACAGGAAATTAAAAAACCAGTGGAAGTTAACTAAATGTAGATAACTACCTGGATGAATATAAATAAATCTAAGTAAATGAATAACCAGTTATAAACTAAAAGAAGCTGGATATATAATATATAACTGGAAGAATAAATATAAAATTGGGGAGAACCCACAGTAACGTGGAAAGCGATAAGCTGGCAGCAGGGTGAACGTAGACTTTAATATCGGGAGTGGGTGGATTGCAGGCGGGAGAAAACTGTGGAGACTGGGGTAGGAAGTGGAGCGATTGAAAACACATCTGATCTCCACAAGGACTCACTCACTCTTTAGAAGTTATATAATTGGTAATCTTAATATGGGCCAAAATAATAAGTATCCTAAAGGATTTCATTAAATTAAGATAGGCCCTAAGAAAACTGTATGCACAGTCGTGCAAATGACTTTAACAAGAGAACTTCTTTACATTTGACGATTATAACATAAGCAGTTTTCATATTAACATTTATACATTTCAGTATATGAAGTGTGAAAGATTACGTTTGAAAAGAAAATTAAGAATAATACAGATACCCCTTGGAAACTAATTTCCATAGCGGCGACGCCACATCTGTTTGAAAAACTTCCCTATGGAACTAAGTCTGCGGCAAGGAAATGAACCAAGTCGAGAGAAACATGCAAGTAGAGAAAAAGAAACGCAGTTCGCAAAAATAATCTTTTCTCTAGCAGGCTGAACCCGCCAGATCCAGAGAAATCGCAAACAAATAACTTAAACTGCTATGCTAGGACAGTTGTATGTTATAGAGAGCAGCATGAAATGTAATATGATAGTAAAGGAGGAATTTAATAAATATAAAAGAGATTACGCCTACCTTAAGTAGGGATGTATCCTGCCTAATCCTTCTCGAAAGAAGCTTCTAAGAGGCTTGACGTGGCTCACTGTTGTTTGTCGACAACCATCCGTCGTACACGCTGGAGCCGTTTCCTCTTTTTCTGGCTTCCTCGACGTTATCCTGCTTTATCTTCCTTGCACGATGAATCTATCGAAAGCAACTAATTAAACACTGACGCAGCTGTATTGCAGCAACTAAGTCCGGTGTCACTTAACCCACTCGGTGAAATATCTACTTGCACACGCTCAATATTTTCGTGCATAGTTGAAAGTTCAGTTCGGGTTAATAACCTTTCTCCTGTCGGGGAATTATGCTCCTTATGGAGCCGTCTTGCTTTCCACCCATCATGTTTTCTGTCTGATCTCGTACTGTCCCGATTGCAAACTTCGCGCTTTTCATTTTTACCTGTTTTACGCGCACTGCGCAACTTCCTTTCTCTACGCATTTCCCTTTGCTTGTGCCTAACTTCGTTTTGCCCAAGATATAAAGAATACAGATAGCACCGTCCGAGAGAAAAACTGACTGTCGCCCCATCTGGTGTTGGTAATTGGAATATTGCCAGCTTCATGACGTCAAAAGGACCAATGGTTAAAAATTATTATGGGGTGTGGAGACCTCAGCAACTAGTCTCCGAAATCGCCACCAGATGGCGCCGAAGCCTAGTTCCCGGCAGCAGCCACCAGAGGGCGGAGGAGCGGAGACCCCAGGAAAAAGAAGGATAAAACGATACCTGATCGAGACACACACCTGACCGGATCACCATTCTAATTCAATCAATGTTATTATTATTATTTTATCATGAAGTAGTGTAATTATATATATTGTAGTATTGTACACGAATTAAACAGCTTTCATAAAACTAATGGAGTCAGATCAATCACGTTCACCACAGTTCACTACAGTGGTGACCCGGACGTGATACTTGGACAGAACCACGTGGATCGTGGCCAGCCCGGATAGCGCGGAGAACGAGGACGGCGACAGCAATTGGCAGCAGGTCAGCCGACCGACGGCATCCAGGGGACGCAGCAGCGGATACAGCAGCCAACAGGGACGACAGAGCAGCAAAGAGAAAAACAAAAGGTACGTGTGACCATTTCATTGCCCCTGAACCCTACCACAAAGCCTCGTCGCGTGCTGAATTTGCATTTTCGCAGATAAAACGAAACGTGGCGAAGCAACGAGCTCTGTCTATATTGGTGATCCGCCACAAAGAAAAGAAAAGCCAACACGCGGCATACAGTCCTGTTAGCCCTAATCCTTTGTTCCCCATTCTAAGGCACCATGGCCGGCGACGACGCCGAGGCATCCACCCCGCAGATAGCACGTGTATCAATCAAACCACCGCCCTTCTGGAAAAATAACCCCCAGTTGTGGTTTGCCCAGGTGGAGGCACAATTCTCCATCGCGGGCGTGACGGCGGATGCCACCCGGTTCCACCACGTGGTAGCCGCCATCGCGCCCGACATTCTAAACGCGGTGCAAGATTTGATCTTACAGCCGCCGGCGACTGACGCCTATATAACACTTAAGAACAGGTTAATCCACATTTTCGCCGAGAGTGAAGCCTCTAAATTAAAAACGCTTCTGCAGGGAATTGAGCTCGGCGACCAGCGCCCGTCCCACCTGCTTGCAAGGATGCGAGACCTCGCAGGCACACATGTCAGCGATGACATCCTGAAGTCCCTGTGGACTGCACGGCTCCCCCAAAGCACCCAGGCCATCATCGCCGCCTCCGGCGAGGACCTAACGAAGCTGGCAGACATTGCAGACAAAATCGCCGAAGTGGTTTCCCCTTCCGCGTCGCAACTCCACGAAGTAGCGCGTGAGGCCGCTGACACTTCCATTCAGCAACAGTTAGCCGATTTGGCTAAGGCCGTCGACGAGTTGCGCGTCCAAATCGGAAACAACAAACGCCCCATGCGCGATCCATACACGCGCCGCGCGAGCACCAGACGCAGCCGATCTCGCCCTGGTCGGCCTCTCCAGACAAACACAGGCATGTGTTATTACCACACGAAGTTCGGAGAGCAGGCGCGGAAGTGCACGCCTCCTTGCTCGTTTTCCCGAGAAAGCAGTTCGGGAAACTGAAAGGGCGGCCGCTTACGGCCACAAGCGGCGACCGCCACGTTGATCGCATTTTTTTGGCCGATAGGATTTCGAAGCTAACCTTTCTCGTCGACACTGGCGCTGACGTTTCCGTACTTCCAAAAAACCGTTTCCCACAACAACGACAGCCGTCGGAGCTGACCCTCTATGCCGCGAACAATTCTCAAATCAAAACGTACGGCATGGAGCGAGTCACTGTCTCCCTAAATCTACGTCGAAATTTCCCTTGGAAATTTATTGTAGCTGACGTCACGCAACCCATCATTGGCGTTGATTTTCTGACTCACTACAATCTCTTAGTAGACGTCAGAAACAATTGCCTGGTGGACGGCACCACCCAGCTAAAGGCCGCCGGGACCGCGCTCAGGTACCCTGCTACATTAAGCAGAATCTCGCTGCTCTCGAGCACGTCGCCATACCATAACATATTGGCCGAATTCCCTCAGGTTACGAACCCCTCCATTCTCGCTAGAACAGACGCAGAGGCACTTGTGTATCACCACATTGAAACAACCGGCCCCCCCGTTTTCTCCAAACCCAGGCGCCTATCTCTCGAAACATTAAAAGCGGCAAAACAAGAATTCGATTTCATGCTAGCTGAAGGGATTATCAGACCTTCAAGCAGTCCCTGGGCCAGCCCCCTTCATATGGTTAGGAAGGCAAACGGCAGCTGGCGTCCCTGCGGCGACTATCGTCGCTTGAACGCTGTCACGACCCCAGACCGGTATCCTCTCCCCCACATACAGGATTGCACGCAGACTCTCCTCGACAAAAAAATATTTTCCACCATTGACCTGGCGCGCGCTTACCACCAAATACCCATCTTCCCAGATCATATCAAAAAGACGGCCATTACAACGCCGTTCGGACTCTTCGAGTTCGTGTCCATGCCATTCGGCCTGCGGAACGCCGGTCAAACGTTCCAGCGTTATATCCACCAGGCCTTGGCTGGACTAGACTTCTGCGTGCCGAACGTGGACGACATTCTCGTTGCGTCCAACACCCCTGAAGAACACGAACAGCACATAAGACAGGTGCTCCAGCGACTGCGTGACCATGCTCTCAAAATCAACCCATCAAAATGCGTATTCGGACAGCCCTCCGTCTCCTTCCTCGGATGCCAGATATCACGGGACGGTCTTTACCCCCTCCCAGAGAAAACAAAGGTAATCTCAGAATACCCGACGCCAGAAACCATCGTTCAACTTCGACGGTTCCTGGCGATGTTAAATTTCTACCGTCGGTTTTTGCCGAGCGCTGCCAGCACGCAAGCCCCCCTCAATGACCTGACGAAAGACTCGAGGAAAAACGACACGCGCAAAGTGCCGTGGAGCGACACTACTCTGGCGGCATTCGAAAAATGCAAAACCGACCTTGTGCAGGCAGTCGCTTTAACATTCCCTGCCCCCGACCAGACACTTATCACTCACGGTAGATGCTTCTGATACGGCAATCGGAGCTGCGCTGCACGTCCATCGGGACAATGACTTGTGCCCCATAGCATTTTTTTCCCGCAAACTGAGCGCGACTGAACAAAACTATTCCACCTACGACCGCGAGCTCCTGGCAATCTACGCGGCTATCAAACATTTCCGACATGAGCTCGAAGGCCGCCAGTTCATCATATTTACCGATCACCGCCCCCTCACGTATGCCTTCACCAGAAAAACAGACTCGTGCTCGCCTCGCCAACAGCGCCAACTCGACTTCATCGCGCAGTTCAGCACCGACGTGCGCCACGTGGCGGGCTCAAGCAACGTGGTCGCCGATACCTTATCCCGTATCGACGCACTGCGGCTCCCCGCCACCGATTTCGCTGCACTGGCAGAAGCTCAAACAAATGACAGCGAACTACAAGCGCTCCTCAACGAGCACAACACCTCCCTGAACCTCCAACCGCTGCAACAGAACACTGACCAAACCATCTACTGTGACACCAGCGATGGCAACATACGACCGTATGTGCCCCCTCAACTGCGCAGACAGATTTTCCACGCACTCCACGACCTCTCCCACCCCGGCGTAAACGCCACGAGACGTCTGGTGACACAACGTTTCGTGTGGCCCTCCATAAACAAGGACGTCGCCGAATGGACCAGGTCGTGCATGGGCTGCCAACGTGCCAAGACACACCGCCACACGCATAGCCCCCTGCAATCGTTCAGACTACCTTCCACGAGATTCAGTCACATCCACATTGATCTCGTAGGGCCCCTATCACCGTCAGACGACCATCACTACTTGCTGACGTGTGTAGATCGCTACACACGCTGGCCGGAAGCCATTCCCCTGAAAGACATTAGTGCAGAGACCGTCGCACGAGCCCTTACCCACCATTGGATTGCCCGTTTTGGCGTCCCAGACACCATCACCACCGACCAGGGTCGGCAGTTTACATCACACCTCTTCGCCACCCTGAGAGCCACGCTCGGAATCTCGCACATCCGTACGACGCCATATCACCCTGCAAGCAACGGTTTAGTCGAGCGTTTCCATCGTTCACTTAAACAGGCCCTTCGTTGTCACGGCCACCGCTGGATGGACTCCCTACCAGTTGTGCTACTTGGATTACGTTCCGCCTACAAAGATGACATCAAAGGCACGTGCGCCGAGATGGTTTATGGTACTCCCCTACGCCTACCTGGACAGTTTTTCCATCCTTCCAGTACCTCCCCAACCGAACCATCCATTTTCATCCAAAATCTGCGCGACGCCATGCAGACGCTACAACCCACCCCGACCTCCGCCCACAACCGTACATCGCACTTCGTGCACCCAGCTCTAGAATCCTGCACTCACGTGTTCGTCCGGGTCGAGACTGCGAAAACCACACTCTCGAATCCGTACGACGGCCCGTACACAGTCATCAGAAGGACTGCAAAACATTTCACAATCCGCAGGAACGGCCGGGAAGAAACCGTAAACATCGACCGTCTGAAGCCCGCCTTCATATGGTCCGACACGGCCGCAACACCGACGCCCACAACACCCTCAGTCACCGCACCAGCAGCACCTTCAACAACGACCGTGTTGCCTGCGACTCCCACCGCTCCAATCATTACCAGATCCGGTAGGCAGGTACGTTTCAACCCCCGGTACCTATGACGAACGAACGCGCCTCCGGCATTTGGGAGGGGGAGTACTGTGGAGACCTCAGCAACTAGTCTCCGAAATCGCCACCAGATGGCGCCGAAGCCTAGTTCCCGGCAGCAGCCACCAGAGGGCGGAGGAGCGGAGACCCCAGGAAAAAGAAGGATAAAACGATACCTGATCGAGACACACACCTGACCGGATCACCATTCTAATTCAATCAATGTTATTATTATTATTTTATCATGAAGTAGTGTAATTATATATATTGTAGTATTGTACACGAATTAAACAGCTTTCATAAAACTAATGGAGTCAGATCAATCACGTTCACCACAGTTCACTACATGGGGTATAGTGCTTTTACGCACCAAAATACCGTCATGCGCAATTCCCACTTACAATAATATAAAATTTAATACAAAAGATAAAAATGTTTCCTTCTTTCGTTTCCCCAAAGGTACAAATTTAATTAAAAAATGGTTAATATCATGCAAATTGGATAAAAATATTTGTACCATAACAGCAGTGATTGCTCTAACCAGTGATTGCTCCTTTCATCCATCCCTGATGACGTTATGAAAACAATAAATTCGTATATCCTCTTACTTAACATTTACAACTAAATCAAAGGATAATAAGGATTCTTTAGGTTACGTTAAGATCATCAGTTATAAATTCTGCATCAACTACATATTTACGATACCTAGCCAATTTGCCCTTACATTCACTTGTAGCAGCGCTGGATTTATACTTTTCCTTAGTATAGGCCACTGACTTTCTCCCGCCCCTACTTTCGTGATCGCGGCCTAGTCGGCCTATTGGCAAATCCAGCGCTGCAGCTAGAACAGAAGAACATTCACTTGTTTCACCCCCCACCCCCCTCCCATTCATCCGTTCTTGCTTCTACTTATCTAATGATTTAAGACGACGATTATGAAAACAATGAATTCGTATATTCTCTGACTGAATTCGTATATCCTCCTACCTCAGAATCGCAGATTTCATTAGACGTGATCTTCGATTCATGAGTTGACATAGGCCTAGGTATTGGTTTTCATAATTGTCATCTTTAAAATCGTTAGAGCAAATCAATGTAGTTGTGATACAAATATTTTTATCCAGTTTGCATGATATTAAGCATTTTTTAATTAAATTTAAATCTTTGGGGGAAATGAAAATAGGAAATATTCTTATCTTTTGTATTATATTTTGTATCATTGCAAGTGGGAATCACGCATGATGGCATTTTGCTGTGTAAACGCAGTAGTCCTCATAATAGTTTTAAAGATTGGACCTTGTGACGTCATGAAGCTAGCAATATGCTGATTACCAACACAAGATGGGGAGAAAGTCAGTTTTTCTCTCGGACGGCGCTACCTGTATTCTTTATATCTTGGTTTTGCCTATTTTTACTGTCGATAGATGGCACTATCAACTTTCTTCCATTGCTTATGAGATCGGAGGCGAAAAATTCTGTGACAGTAGAAAATATTCCAGCTATCAAAGAATGTCGAGCACCTTGTTTTCTTCTACAAATTTCTTCGTTGATAGATTCCAACCTGCTTATGTGGATAATTTTTTTGCATTTTCCATTTTTCATGCATGGCGAATGTGGGTTGTGTAGGCCACTTGGCATATCACATTCTTTCTAACAATTTCATATAATTCTTTTTCTTCATCTTCTTCTGGGTCGGCTAGCTTAGCACTAATGATATCGTCAATTTGAGTTGGAGCAATTTTCTTAAAAAAATAAAACAAATTAAGATTTGAGCATGTGGTAAACCTTTCTGCCATTCAGTAGAATACATCCAGGAGCTATGAGGTCATGTCGATGGGATAGTTGCTAGCCAAGCAAAAGTAAATATTTGATTTCATTCCAAGATGGTTTACACGTGAAGATGATGAAAAGATCTGGACGTCCATATATGCGAACATATGAGAGCATCCTGAGCATATTCCTCCATGCGTCTTTGAGTTCCAGTATTCGAAGCCGGAAGTATAACTATTTGTCCAATTTCAACAACTAATTATTCGCGATTGAATCTCGCAAATGAATATAATCTTCGGCTCGAAGTTTCGATTGAATCTAACGAACGTAACTGAGTCGTTCGCTTTCCAATTTTATAATTTATTTTTTTTATAAGTAGCGTGTTTTTTTTTAATTTATCGCATTGAAAATTAACAGTAGCCCAAAAAGTAGCTTGTCGCCCAAGTGAAAATTTCTGTAGCGTGGGCATCTAAAAAATCGTCCAATCCGCTACTTGTAGCCCAATGACTTCAGCGTACATGTCAACGATGAATTTTTGAAAAAGTTGACAAAACTGCAGATGCGGTTAGATTGTTCGACTCGAATCATCAACCGTATGCATAAAAATCCATGTAACTAACTTTTTCCGTTGTCGCAGCTCCTGTCTCTTTTTCTCACATTGTGTATGAAATAAATTTTCAAAAATTGCGGTTCTTGTTCGGGTACTGGTAGAAGTGAACCAATCTGATGATACACTTGTCCTTGAAGGTTAAATATGGGCATGAACGTATCATATATCTCACAATATTCGTCGCTCTAAATGATATTTGAAAGCATGAGTTGTATTTACGAACGATTAGAAGTGGTTCTGGTGGCTCAGCCAGTGTTGAAAAATAGACTGTGCCATTGGAGCAACACATGCCAGGCGTTTCTTTCTGAAATTTCAAAACTCGACATGTATGCACAATGTAGTCAATGGACCAATTATTACATCGCGATGTAATCTGTAATCGCAGTCTTTATCGTAATGAAATGCTGCTTTCTTGAGATCTATTTTACGTCTTGATCGTGTGTGTCGAGAGCATTCATTGTCACGTCGTGTGTCTCCCTTTTTGGGTGTTGCAACAGCTCTTGAAGTAGGAGCACGCATTCTCACGGTTTCAAGTCGTACGTCTCGCGTTTCAGATGTTTCAGCAGCTCTTAAAATAGACCCTCTGATCCTGTTAGTTTCCAATCGTGCCTATCACTCTTCAAATGTTTCAGCAGCTCTTAAAGTAGAGGCTCTGATCCTGTTAGTTTCCAAGCGTGCCTATCACTCTTCAAATGTTTCAGCAGCTCTTCTGACTGAGATTTGCCGCGCATGCCTGGTTGATCTTCCAATGTTTGATTTTTAATTGGCATTCTAGATGTTTAAACGTTTTCGAGGTATTTTTCCGAATCATCAGATAAAAAATTTTTCGAATGAAATAAGTTAAAATAAAATAAATCGATGTTTAATTGTTTGTTAGTTGTGATTGTTGGATGTGTTGTGATTGTTGGTTGTTGTTCATGAGTTACATATCGTTGGTGCGTGCTTTGTGTTGGTGAATTGCGTGTTGATACTTATTGTTGCAGAAACATTGATTTGCATTGCTAGTCATAAGTTACCTCTTATTAATATGACTTGCGAGCATCATGAATATCGAGTTATTATTGAAAATTATTATTTTTTCGAAAAGTGAGATAGACAGTGACCTTCCTCATGGTCTGAAAATCAAGTGTGCCAACTTTCATGGTGATCGGTCAAACGATGTAGGAGTTTATCCATGTCATACATACGTATATAAGAAAATCTATTTTTATATACACTACATGATCAAAGGAGTTGGGACACCCCTGTGAACACCTGGGGTGTTTCTCCTGGAATGGACCGGGCCCGCTCATCAAGGTGGACGGAAACTCAATGCTGATGGCTGCAAGACCATTCTGGATAACGGGGCACTTCCAGCGCTGTGGGAACACTTCAGTGACGGGCCGTTCCTCTTCCAGCACAACAATAGCCTTTCCACAAAGCAAGATCCATATCCGACTAGTTTGACGAAATGCGGGTTGAAGAACTGGATTGGCCCGCCCAGAGTCCTGATCTCAACCCCATTGAACATCTTTGGGACAAATTGGAAGACGTGTGAGATCCAGGATGGTTCGCCCTACATCTGTCCAGGAACTGACCATGACACTCTTCGAAGAATGGAGGTCAATATCTGTGAACACATACCGTAAACTTGTGGACAGTATGCCATGTAGGGTGGAGGCAGTGATAGCAGCTCGGGGTGGTCCTACCCACTATTGATTGAAGCTTTTTGCGGCTTTACGGTAGAGCAACACTAGTCACAACTCCTTTGATCATGTTGTGTATACCGGGTGATCTAAAAGTGTTTTACATTTTTTTACTTTTTTTTCATGAAACTTTGTATAACAATTCTTCGATAACAATTTGTCTTTTATGATACATCGGTTGCAGATTCAATATGTTTGCCTTCTGTGACAACACAATTTGCTGCTTGACGGGATATGTGTACGGGATATGTGTACGGGATATGTGTACGGGATATGTGTACCATAATGTGATGGCGGCAATTTCATCCTTAATATTCTGCTCCAGCTCTACCTAAGTTCCGCACTTTTCACGATACACCACCTCCTTTAGATAACCCCAAAGCCAGAAATCCAATGCTGTCAGGTCAGGTGACCTGTCTGGCCAACACAATGTACCACGCCTTCTAATCCATCCATTAGGGAACAATTGGTTCAACATGTTTCGGGTTACCAACGCATAATGTGCAAGTGTACCATCTTGCATAAAAATAAGACCTGTGAACATGGTACGTTGTTTTGCTAAAGAATTCGTCACGACATAACAATTATTAGTTTCTTGAAAAAATGTAACACTTTTGGATCACCCGGTATAGAGATTTTATCTATGGATATTGCCAGTAGTAGCAGTCAAATGAATGGTGGAAAATGAGTGCTTTACAACATGTATGTTTATTATGAGAACTATCATTTTTTGTCATTGTTATTTTTATTGAATTTAGTGTTTTCTTTGTATTAAATTATTTTTTTAGAATCGTTGTTAGAAAAAATTGGTGAAGCAAAGTTGTACATCAAGTTTGGATTTCCCAAGGTCACTGAAAAAGAAATTTTGTATTTTGTAAGTATACTTTACCATTTTCATTTTTATATCTTTAGAAATTTTATGTAAATATTTAAACAGTATAAGTGTACTATTACAAGGGGAAGTCACTAAAGTCTGACAATTCATATTTATTGTCATTTGTCTTGAACAAACACAGATATATGTGCTGTATGGGATTTATTGCATGCATTGCAGTAAATGTTGAAACTTGGAGCATCTTTTGAAGTAATTGGTCAACAAATAACCACTTCATAATGAAATATTCTGTTGTTTACCAAACTTCATGTCAAATTGTATTACATGATTGTGTTTCCCTAACATGGCCATTCTATCATGCATGCATTGAAGTTTCAAATTGTTAACTTAATTTTTATGGAAATATTACAGACATCCCAAGGACCAGCTCAACTCAATATGCATCTTAAGTTATCTCAGCGAGCGTTTTCTGGGAAAGAAATGTGCTGAATAAAATGTGATCTTCCACTCAATTTCGTATTTGTTGTTCATTTGTCTATTCTTTGACACTTCTTTGGTGCATGTTTGAAGTGGGACAGCCATCTTTAAACTGCTGCTGTTAAAGCGTTTGCTTGTCTCTACTTTCCTGCCACCTACCGGATATTTCTACGACTCATTTTAAATAGATCTTTAGAATTACAACACTGTGGGGCGAAATTTGGAATATTAATTACAATTGACCTTTATCCCCTGTACTGTGATTGGTTGCCACTAAAAGTCACTGATTTTTTTACAAAATGCAAATGGCCGATACTGGCAACACCTCCCTGAAAGCAAGCCTCAAAACTGAAAAGTCATGAATTGTTACATCATCATAAGTCGACCAAATTTAGGACTTATGATTGGTAGAAATATGGTCAACAATGGTCGAATTATGATGATGTAATAATATATAACGTTTCAGTTGTGAGGCTTTCTTTCTATGAGGTCTCGATACTGGACATATTAACGGCATTTCTTGACTGTGTCGTAAGTGAAGTTTTAATTGTTGTTGTTTAATATTTTTTCGCTGTGGTTAAATATTGTTGTGTTCCCAATTGTCAGAGTGAGGAGAAAAAATAAACATCATTAGAAAATGAATTTAAAGGTAATTTGAAAATGAATATGAAGTTAAATTTATGAAAGTGTGACGTTATCACGTGTTAAGTAATGTATACATTTTTATGATAAACGTGGTCACAGGAATGATAGCAGGTATTATTCAGATTTTCAGTTAGAGTAATGTAATCTAATTGTTTTTATTTTAGTGATATACTAAGTTGATATAATTCAGGATTATAATTTGGGATATAAATCGAAAGCTCACAATTGTGAAATAGCAGGAGGGGTGGAGCAATGACAGGAAGAGACGTTCTTTTGGAATTTAAATAAATAGTGTTGACATTGATCATTGGATTCCTTGATGAATAGGAATATTGAATTTTTTAATAATTTGTTTGTGTCATGGATTTCATGTAGTGTTTGAAATTATTATTATTTTCTTAGTTTAGTTATTTGGAGACTTATAAATTGTGAAAGGGAAAGTGAGACCGGATGCGTGATGAAGATAAAAGGGTTGTGAGAAAACGAAATCACATGAGTCCTGTTGAGAAGCTGGTAGAGAAAGGCTGCGGGCTTTCTCCTCTCGAGTGGAACTATTTTATAAATATGGTCCAATGGAAATTGAAGAAGAACAGCATTAGCGAAAAAAGCTGCTGTGCAAATCCACAGTCGGCCAAGTAGTTGGGCTAGTTTCTTCATTCAATTTAGGATTGTGCAGGCTCATCAGTATACAGGGTGTAAATTTTAAGTTGACAAAGCAGAATAACTCGAAAAATAAGCTTCACACGAAAAAATGCGTAGAATCCAAAGTGGATTATTTTCGAGGGGGCATCGGCTGGTGCTAAAATTAGCCCACCCCCCC
>JAHWFO010074222.1:122995-163431 GCA_023313115.1 Rhysida immarginata | reverse complement strand
ATTTCCACGCAAAAATGAGAAAATGGATTTTCTTGAATTACAGCGCCATCTACCAAAAATAAAAAAAAATGTTTCAGACAAAATGTACGTAGTTTTTTATGTAGGACCTGAATCTGCAATAAAAAATAGGGGTTCCCATTTGAAATTTTAAAGTTGCCCCCCGCCCCACCCCCAGGGGCCGGGGGGGGTGGGCTAATTTTAGCACCAGCAGATGCCCCCTCGAAAATAATCAACTTTGGATTATACGCATTTTTTCGTGTGAAGCTTATTTTTCGAGTTATTCTGCTTTGTCAACTTAAAATTTACACCCTGTATATATGGGAAAACGAAACTTATGAGTTGTTATGGGTTGAAAAAGCAGGCAGTCGAGGGGAAGCTGAGTGCCCTCTGCTTCGGCTGATTGAGGGAGGAGGGTCAGGCGAGATGCGCCAAGGCGGCTGCGAAACTTCCGCAGCCCGTCAATGCGATCTGGTGGCCTTTCCTCCCGAAATCAAGGCTTGTAGGAACTCATCACTCATCAGTTGATATTATGACATAGAAGAGATTCCAGATTAAGTAGTGGAATATGGAAAATCCCTCATTAAGTATTTTAAACATAGACAAGACTCCCGATTAAGTACTATGAAATGGAACTTATGAGAAACGATCCCTAAATGTTTGAAATGGAATCTGGATGCAATTAATGTGCTAAAGAAACATGATTAGAATCAGAAATATGGAAATTGGAAGCCCGATATTCTTCAGAGCAAATGGAAGCGAGCAACGCGATTTTCGTCAAGCGACAGGCATAATTAGGAACCAGACATTGAGAGAAGAAGGCAACTACATATTTGAAATCTTCTGTTGAACTTAGTGGGGACACTTTGAAACCTCCAATGGACTCACTCACTAATCAATCCGGATTATCTTCAGGTGTGTTTTCTGTGCTTCAGTGTGATAAGTGATATATTTTATGGCCTGTTTAACACAAAAGGTGTTTTTGTCCATAAAATTGATCACAAGTCTGCAGGTGTCTGAAACTACGCAACTGTAAGTAGAAATGAACTTAAATGCGTAAGATTTATTTTGATTGTCATGACAAAAAGGTGTGATAAAGAACTATTTGAGAGAAATTTCTTTGAATTGAGTGTTTTAATTAATACTATTGCTTTCCTCAGAGCAATTGAGTTTTATTGATATCCATTCATATTTTGCATGTTATCTTAGTTATAAGTACTTGGGGAATTTAATATTAACTTTCTTCTTTACGATAAGATCTATCTACTTTCTTTCCTTAGATTTAAGATCCTTTTATTTAATTTTGTATCTCACTGGTAATTTTTTAAATTTTGAATAAAAGAAGTTCATTTGATTCCAATACTTGCCTTGCTTATTGAAATAAATAAGTCACAGCCTGCCATTTTAAAAAAACCCAACCTTTGTCCTTGATTGTGCATATTATTTTTTTGTTTGAGCATTTGTATTGAGCTAGCCAGATATTGAATTCATTGCATTGGATTCTGGTGTTGAATATGAGATCAATGATGTAGGGTTACATTGTCACCTTTCATGTAAGGCAGTACGATTAGGGGTAAAAGGTTACAAATGACTTGCAAAGGTACCCGGCATTGCCCCGGATAATTACACTTGTAGGTAAACAGAACAATCTCAAAAAATTAAATTAAATTTTGCATTAACTTAAAAATAAACACATGAAAATGCTTAGAATTAATACAGTAAAAATTCTTAATGAAAATTCGACCACAAATTTTTTAAATGCTCACAGAGGATTAACCTCTCCAAGGATGTCACTGCTGGTCTAAATAATTTCTTATTCACGTAATTTTACTTCAGATGTACACTTGATGTTGTTGCAATTTCCACTCTCTCGATGTGTTGAAGCAAAACTTGGCCACTTATCACTTTGTGTAGTCTAGCGGTCGCCGAATCTTCTATTTACTTGTTTCTCATTTGCTCATTACAGCACGGAGCTGAAGGAGTGCTTCCTCTGTTGTCTTTCTACTCTTTCTCAATAGTCTGCTAACTCTCCATTATCTCCAGTTGCTGATCATTTTTAAAGATTTTCATGAAATTTTTTAATTCTAAGAACTCTCTTTTCTAAGAAAAGACTGAATAACAGGAATTTTATGCATTGTTACAAAGTGAAACTTATCAATATTGCATCATCATTTTATGTTCATTGTTATAATTCTTGGAAAGGATTGCTTTATCATTGCGTCATCATTTTGTGCTCACTGTTATTGGTGAATTGCGCGTTGATACCATTGTTGATGCGAACACGATGGGCCTTTGCCTTACATTGTTGATAATGAGATATTTCTCATTAATACACCCTGCCATAATCATGAATATCGATTTTTATCGATAATTATTGTTTTTCCGAAATCTGATGTAGACAGTGACCTTCGTCATGCTTTGAAGGTCAAGTATGCAATATTTCATAAAGATCGGAATAAAACTGTAGATTTGTATAAAAAATAAACCCACCCATAAACATCCTTCTTTATACAGGGCGATTTACATCGAATGTAAAATACTTAAAGGGGGTATTATAGAGGTTAGGATAAAAGCAAAACGTCCTATGAACATGGGTTCAAATATGAAAGATAACTGAGATATGAACATAAATAAAAATGCCGCCCCCAAGATCAACAAGTTAATAACTCAGGTTCTGTAAAGCCTAGATTAATGCAATTTGGGGAAATAACAAGGTACATAAGACTGTGTATGCCATTAGAATTTGAATTGAATTCCAACGAGAAGTTTCCGAGTTACACAGTCAAAATTGTGACAAGTGCTAGTTAGTACTCACAAGTGAACACGTGTTATGATGTTGAATGAGTAACTTGGAAACTTCTAGTTGGAATTAGATCAAATTTTAAAGGTATACACAGTCTTATGTACTCTGTTATTCCTCCAAATTTCATTAATCTAGGCTTTACAGAATCTGAGTTATTAACTTGTTGATGTTGGTGGCGGCATTTGTATTTCTGTTCATATCTCAGTTATCGTTCATATTTGAACCCATGTTCATAAGACGTTTTGTGTTTATCTTAACCTCTATAATACCCCCTTTAAGTATTTTACATTCGATGTAAATCACCCTGTATATATAGATAGATTATCAGTAAACATTTAAATCATTATATTTTACAAATTTCAGGTTAACAAAGTATGCTGAATTAATATAGATGATAATAAAATCTTTAAAATAGTAAATACCTATAGAAAATTTAATAAAATGAATTTTACTGAAATATCAAGTGCTTACAGCACGATCAAAGGACGCCATTTTTTATGTGGTCACGTGGGTAGTCAAGGCTTCGAAGGTGTATGAGAACGAGAGTTTATGATAAAGGTAAATTTTGCGGTTTCATTTGTCTCACCTTCGTATTTTATCTTTTGCCATTTTCATAAAAAATTATTTTTCAATCAATATTTTTTATGAGCCTAAACCTTCTCAATCTGAATCTTATACTGTTGGTCCTTCTTCTTTGGCAATGGCAGTTTATTTATAGAAATCATTGTTGAAAACCACACAATGAGGAGTTTCCATGGAAACGAGTGATCCAAGTGAAGTTACAGAAGGGATGGGAGCCAAAGAAAGATAGAGATGGGGAGCCTGGGATTGGCTGTTAATCTTAGCCAAGCAAATGAGAAGTCAGTGAGATTTTAATGTTGATAGATGTGCGATTAGTATGCTCAGTGAACAAATAAAGACATCACTGAGTGCGAGGGCATGCAATTCCACAAGAAATAATGAAAGCCCATGATGGTTATTAATAAATCAGCTGATGAAAACATTGTGAGTGTTACAATCTCCTCGTCTGTTGTCAAGAGATGAACATTACACAGATTGCAGCGATGAATAGGATGCAGAAAGTTGTCAGCCATTAAAATTGAAGAAGACTTCGTCGGAAAAGAGCGGAGTTGAGTCTGTAAAGAGGGCTAATACCAGGAATGGGTGGGAGCAGCCCGGACTTTTTCCTTACAGATCAACAGAAGTGGTCTTAGACACTTGAACTCAGCATTAGTAATTGTCATGGCTGTGCAAATTTTATTGAGCAGAAACGCTCTACAACTACGGGAAGCCACATGGAACAAGATTGTGAGTAATTCAAGGTCAGATCTGAGGTGCATCACCAGTAACATAGAAATGGACTCCTGCTTCGTTTAGCTTCGTGTGCTATTGAAGAATCTTGTTATACATGCTCAACGAGTTTGAAAGATCTACAAACGAACGTGATTACGTACAATAAAACGTTTTTTTTTTTATTCTTGTTGATATCCATGATCAGCTAAAGAGAACGATTCTCATGTACAAGGTATGGGAATGCCCAATAGAAGCAGGGGAGTTATAATAAGTGACACAGAAAGCTTATACCTTACTATTCAACAAGCAAATTTTATTAATGTCGTGTATTTTAATGACAATTACAGAGTGGAGCACAAGAAGGTAACTTGATAATCAATTTGATCATTGACTTTTAATATTACATATAAATAGCAGAGTTCTGCTAGCAAATAGATGAAAATGCATAGATAAGTTTAGTCCAGCTCTTTGCTATATGTCGGGGTGGCCTGGCTGCAAATGGAGTCCAAAGGAGCACTTGGCTGGTCACTCCAACCGATTGAGGACTTGGGGGCTGCGGCTGCCTTGAGTGCCAACGTATCCAATCGGGCTGGATGATTCTCCTGCGAATATGGTTGTCCTGCTGAAGGTACCACAACTTCTGTAAGCAGCGACCTAATAAGGTTTATCAACCGAGGAGGTAATACTGTGGGGAATAGAATAGTGCATTAATAGAATTTATTGACTCTCTAACGAAGACAACACAAATCAACTTCAACAAAATATCCTAGAATGTATCTTATCTAACACTATACAATACGGCGCGACGTCGCTGTCCAAGCGTGGACGATCTGCAGGGAGCCCCGCAAGAAAGCCGGCTAGGTTATCTAGAGGCCACGCCGCTTCGCTGGATTTGATCCTCCACGGGAACATGCAAGGGGAAGAACAATACACGAACTCCTGTCCGTGATGCCGTAAACTCGTGGGCTGAGGAGCGCTATCCAACCGAGCTTCTTCTTGGGCGTGATCCTCAAGCGTTGAAGGAGGGTCGATCTCGCCTTTCATTTGGGCGTCAGTCACATTCACAGTAGCATCCACCAATGATAATGATGTCGATGCTGACGAGTTAAATTCCTCCAGGTCGTCCAAGAGCTTGTGCTGACATCCTTTCTTCCTAACATCCGAGAGGTCTCCTATTTCGCCATCACATGAAATAAAGTCAAACAAGTCCAGAGAAATAATGTTACTGTCGGTCTGCTTACGTGATTCGGGCGTCGTTGACGAATTGTGCCTCTTGCACTGATACACCTTTCGCTTTCGTCTGCCATGGAGTTTTCTGTCCGAACACGTGATCCTTCCTATGGTAGGTCGGGCTTCGTGGGTGATCGGGTCCGAACACGTGGGTTGGTCGTGTAGAATTCGTCTCCTACTTTGGGGAGAACGACCATCTGACCTCACGAGATTCGCCGATTTTCTTTGCCGGTAAAAGCAGCGGGCCAACGGCTGTGGCCACTTTCTCCAGCCGGACTGGCCGGGTTCCTTACGGGGACTGTTTCGAATATGGCAAGGTTTAAGGTTATTTTGATTATAGTTCAAATAGTCAATGGCCAAGAATAGTCAAACAGTCCTCGTTTCTTGGATCCATGAGTTTTCTCCAAAACGGCAACATGACATCGCATCTGGTCCAGCTGGCTGGAGAGGCTGTTAGAACTGGAGCCGGTTACATGGCTCCAGAGGGACACCCTTAGAACCACAATAGAGGGGTTGAATATGATGGAGGCTACCCCTTACCCATGTGGCGACAATGAGTTGATGATGAACTGCGCAGATGGATATTGACTACGAAGGTCAGGGAGGTTAGCTAACTGTTGAGAAGTTGCAAGCTTCACTTCTTGAAGAAGAAGAACATCTGGCCTGTACAGGGCAACGAATGATGACATAACCGATTGCTTAAAAAACGAACCAAGGGAACGAGCGTTTAGGTAAAAGACCTTCACTGCGAATTTACGCTGACGGGGACTGACCTGTATCTGAAGGAGACTTGAGCCTCACGGACGAGGGAGGAGGCTCAGATGTCTTCCGTCTAGGAGAGCGAGCACGTCCCGAAGAGGAAGAATGGCTGCGATGATAACGGTCTATGCAGCTGTCTCGATCAGATGAAGAAGACACAGGAATTCCGTCCTTCTTGCTATGATGACGCCGGCCTTTTTCTTTCAAGGGCTTTTAAGCGTCGTAAGAAGATCCCGCTTGTTCAGGAAAGCTCGGATTTTTATGTAAAAATAGATAAAATTTAAGTTTCTATTTTTTCTTTTCTTTAAGTTTTTTTTACTGTTTTGCAGTGATTGTTGAGTATCTATTGTTTTAAAAAATGTTAATTAAAAAATCTCCACGTGATTAAAACTGTCTGCAGCTACTTGTCCCTCGCGAATAGTTTTCGTGATCACGAGGATGTGTGTCCCACTATTGTTGATGTTCCTACCATGGTTACTGTTTTTTTTTTATTTCAGTCAGACCACTTCTAGCCACTGGTTTGACCAGTCGTCCCTCCTTCTGGTCCTCCACGTCGTTCCTAAACTGCAGCATGGCGTTCAACTTCCATTTATCATTTTCATTCCAATGCTCTGCGAATTACTCCTACCCTGCCGTTTGATGTTTAGTTTCTTATTGAATTTCTCACTTTCTCGCGGCAGCCATGATTCTTTATCGAGCAGCATTGTTTTGCAGGTTACCCCATAAGGTAATAATGAAATTTCTTTTAATGCTATTTCAACAATACCGCGCATAAGGGACGCCATGCTGCACAAATTCATTTTATTTTATTCCCCATTAATAATTGATTATCATTTCGCAGTCTTTCTTTAGACATTTAATGGGAATTTGAAATTTCTTTTCCTTATTCGTTATAAGGAATTGGCCTGTCTCAATTCTTTTTTATATTTAAAGTTAATTCACTCAATGTAGCGATTAATATTTCTCGTGTTTTGCTGTATTTAACGTACATTAGTATTTCTTTATTTTATTCCGAGCAATGTTTTTTCTTTTGTAATTGAGATCGCAATGCCTATTCCTCAATTAAATCATATTGTATAGAACATTCTTTTGTATAGAATATTTTAATATTATATAAATAAATATTGCATTTTTTAAACCAAAATAAAAGTCTTTTAACGAGCCATGTTCATTCTTAAGTTTCGGGGTTTCTTTTAAAGTATCACCCCTTAAATTCTGTTTTAGTTTGCTTCCCCTTCTGAACATATGGTAGCAGAGTGAGGTTTCTTTCTTTTATGTTAATAAAATATGGGCAAGAGTACCGCATTACCTCCTGAGTATGGTGAGTGATGGTATTGTCATCATGCTTCAAGATGACAATCCCTATACATTGTGGGAATCAATTAAGCGTCGATATGGAAGGCCGGATTCAGTGACACAGGCTGAAATAATGCGGCGCCTCTCAGCCTTGCGTTTCTTAGACGCTGATGATCCGAATGCCTATGTAGGAAGAGCGCTACAAATCCGTGCTCAGGCTGGAGCCGTGTCCCTGGTTCTGGATGATACAATTTTGATTGACCATGGACGCAGGTCTACCCTCAACTTATACTCCATTAAGACTCGCGGTCCAATCAAACCCATCAATGTCAATTGAAACCTTCCTGAGTCAACTAAATGTAGTTTTTCAGGACCACACCACGCTAAATTCCTCAATAGGTGTAGCCTCGTGTGCCACCTCTGTTTCTTCCCCGCGTCCATATCCAAATGCCCGTTGAACAAATGACGTAACACGCCATAATTGTGGAGGCCGAGAACACGTAAAAACGGTTTGTTTGTCCAAAATTTATCCCACACATGCTATTGGCATGCTAGGCGCACATGCTAGGCACATGCTAGGCACATGCTAGGCACATGCTAGGCACATGCTAGGCACATGCTAGGCGCACATGCTATTGGAGTGCGGGCAGCACCTTTGTAAACGCCTCAAAGAGTGGTCCGTTCGCCCACCAGTGGGCCAACGATATCGAGGGGAAAGGTGAAGAGGTACGAGATGTTGTTCTTACCCCCTTTTGATGACCTTACAGAGACGCTGTGATGATGCATAACGTTTCCGGAACGTAGCTGGGCCAAGCCGATGCCATTCAAGATGAAGGAAGGACTTAAGATAGATGGCACTCCTCCTCCAGCTGGCTGAGGCTGGCAGATACACACCAGCCAAAGTTCTCTGTTCATAAACGCGATAGAAGTGGCTAGATCCAGCTTATACGCAGCACCGCTGGAGCAGTCCATCAGAAATCGCACTGACTGGATGGAAAAGACAACCAGACTAAAGTATGATAAAAGGCGATCCCAGATGGACCGTGCGAATGGGCACTCGAAGAAAACATGATCGACGGATGCAGGAGACCCACAAAACAGGCAATTAGCAGAACCAACTACTCCGCACTGATGTAAACGCTGGAGAGTATAGAATCCATGGTGCAGCAGACGCCACTGGAAATTAAACACAGTCCTCTCGAAGGCGAAGGACTTGATGGCCTTCAAGATGCCTGACCATGGATACTGGAGGTGCCAGCGCACGATGTCAAAAGACGCACCCCGGTTGGCCTGCTGGAAGAACCAAGAAAGACGAAGGCTCCCCAGTCTTGTGGGTCCACCTGACGTAGGACAAGAACAAAGGTCGCCAGGTTTCGCTATATACGGTTGTAGAACCCAGGAGACCGTAGATTGATAGTCACTGGCAGCGAAGTCGGAACTGGTAGCCGATTTACCTTGTAGAAGAAACGCAGGTGCAGGAACAGAAAATTGACCCAGATGGGAGGGGGACAGAGGAAGACCCGACTCAGAGCAGCCATTCTAGTCATAACTAGGTAGCGCCTGATGTTAGGCAGACCTAGGCCTACTCCATCAAAGGGGGTAAACAGCCGATCCGCACAAACTGGATGACGGACTGCTGCGTATCCCCAAATACAGTCCACAACTGCACCATGCACTTCCTTTAAATAGGCAAATAGGCATTTGGACGTTAATATGGGTAAAATGTGCGTCTTGATAAATCTCACCTTGACAAACATCGAGGTGGTAAATCAAGACAAGGCAAGACAAACACTTAACAATGACTTGCTGCCAGTGACGAGAGTCCATATTGGGTAAAAAGGAGAAGACATATCCCAGCACTGTAATTTGCTCACACCACGTTATTGGGAAGGCTTGAAGATAGTCCACCGTCCACTTCCCAATAGCGATGCCTTTAGACTAGACGAGATTGATGGAACTTCCCGTCGAAGTGCTAAAGAGATCGAAAGACTCTTTATAGATGCCAAGGGAATATGCATCCAAAGCAAACAACACTACAACAGCGGCGTATGCCAGCGTACGAATGTTGATAGAAGCAGCTGGCAAATCATACCCCCGGACATCTGGCAAATCGTAATAATGGCTCCAAATAGAATATATATAAGAGGGGAGAGATGGGACACCCTTGCCTGACGCCTTTAGATAGTTCGAAGAAAGGCGGATTGGAGCCATTAATCGCCACGCATGTTGTGGCAGAAGCATACAGTGCTGAGATAATCGTAGCAAATTTCCGAAGATGAAGATGGTGAAACACACGGAAAAGAAACTCGTGATTCACCTTGTCAAAGGCCTTTTTCTGGTCAAGACTTTGTATGGTGAGAGTCTGACGGCGCACACGCTCTTCCTCTATAACACACTTGATGGTAATAATGTTGTCGGTCATCCTGCGAGATGGAATGGAGCAGGATTGTCCCGGATCAAAGAACACTTCGGCGAAGCATTTGAGCCGTTGTTGGAGCACACCAGTGAAGAGCTTATAGTCTGTGTTAAATAGAGTAATAGGCCTCCATTGGGTGACAAGTTCAGGATTCGGTACCTTGGGGAGTAAGATGATTTTCCCCGTGATGGAGGATGGAATTGCACATTTGCACCAGGAAAGGCCAAGAAGTTTCGAAGTCGCATTACAGAACGAATACAGGATTCCATCTAATCCAGGACTGGACTGGTGACGGCCATGCATCGACAGAAACTTCTTGACTTCATCTTCGGAAAAGAGACGAGTAATTGACAGGTAAGCGTCAGCAGTAAAAGGTCTAAGTGCCTCGATCCATTTCATGGTGATTGCTGCGGCACGTACTATTGTTAACTCAGTTTTGCTGTTAAGCTTGTGATTATAGATTACACAGTTGGGTCGGCGGTCCCGCCGAGGTAACATCTTCCTCCCGATCATAGCCTTGGAGTCTGGCTTGGAGTCGACCGGAGATGGTTTCCCCCTTCAAGCAAGAAGACTTGGGCCGACGACAGGATCTAGGAAGGATCTTCTCCTCTCTACTATGCAGCACCTCTCCAAAGTTATGGCTTCAGCTTTAGTTTACTTACCGTCGAAAGGAATGTCAGCTACGACTATGGATATGCTCTTTTGAAGAAAATCCACGATGACAATGTGACACCTTTGTGGAAATTTCTGCGTTCACTCCGAAAAGTAACTATTTTATCGTTCCTTTTTCATTCTTCTTTGGGTTACTGTAGACCTCCCATTTTCAAAAGGTCTACTCGATGCCGTCCCGTTAGCATCAGACTTCCTTTACAAGGGAAATTTCTACAAGGGAAACCATGGAGATTAACGAGTATCTCCGCATTGGGAATCAAGCCTCTTAGAACTCCAGTGTGCCAGCTATTCACCTTAGGACCAGACTGTTACTTTAAGTAAAAGAGAAGAGAACAGAGAAAAGAGAAAATATATGTTAATAGAATAAAGAGATAATGGGTTATCCAAAAATAAATATGAAATCTAACTTCAATTAGTGGTTGTTTATTTTATAATTCCGTAATGTCTTTAAAATGGCGTGTTATGTGTTCTGTTGTATAATTTGTTTCCTTTTCTTTTAGGATCGAGAAAGATGCATCTTTCGCAAAACCTGAGAACGGCATGTCGGAATAGATCTCGGAGACTTATTGAATATTAAGGAAGCTTTATGTTGATTTTTGATTAGCGCACTCGTTACGGGTGGCATTTGAAGTAATTATTGGAATTAATGGTAAGAAATAAAGCCCCGTTCGAATGGAAGTATTTTTTTATGTTTACGTTTGCTGCCCGGGGTCGACTTTCGAAGAGTTATTCCCTGCAATAGTAATCTCATAGTTATATGATGTTTGCGAATTTTTGTCTATCAATTATTTTTTCTTTTTTTGTATTTTTTACCTTACCCTTGTTAAATAATCTTTGATTTTTCGAAACAGAAGACCAGGTCGGTTTAATCGATCAAGTTTGGCAAGTCAACGAAATCGATTAGAAATTGGCATGTGGTTGCACTATCGAATAGAAATTTAAGAAATAAAGAAGAAACCGAAGACTACATATGTTATTTTGAAAGCTTGCTTGTTTTTGTACTTGCCTTTTGTTTGCAATTTTTTCTTATTGACAATGTGATTATCCTTTTCGAGTTTCTGTAAATAAAATTAATCCTTCTTAACAAGGGCTAAGCGTATATAGAGTATTTGGTTTTTATTTTTTTTGGATTACTTATTTTTCACCTTTTTCGTAGTTTTGCTTTTTTTGGCTTGTTTTTTTTTTAGACAGAGCTTGTCTTGTTGTAAATTCGCTTCAAGGTAATCTCTCTCTATTTCGCATCTTCCTGGCCTGTTGTTGTTAACTTCTAAGGGGGGACGTTACAAAGTTTTTTTACGCGTAGAAGCCTTGACATAGTTTTTTTACGCTTATTGACCCTCGCAAAGTTTTTTTACGCTTGTAGACTCTTACAGGCCTTATATACCAGCGCAATACAGACGTCAAGTTTTCAACAACCTGCACAATATTTCCCATCCAGGAATCAGGACTACAAACAACCTTATCCGTTCTCGCTTTATTTGACCTTCACTAAGCAAAGACTGCAATAACTGGTCAAGACAGTGCATTTCTTGTCAAAAATCAAAAGTTCAAAGACACACAAAAACACCTACTAGTTCTTTCGCTAGCCAAACTGAAAGATTCGATCATTTCCATCTCGATATCGTGGGTCCCTTACCGCCGTCAGGAGGCAACTCGTACTGTCTCACCATGATAGACAGACTTACTCGTTGGCTCAAAGCCATCCCCATCGCAGACATTACATCTGAGACTGTCGTTTTGACTTTCTACAACTGGGTTACTTGCTTTGGTGTGCCAGCCCGCATCACGAGAGACCAAGGATGGCAGTTCGAGAGCAAGTTGCTCCAAATTCTCGCACGCATCCTGGGAATGAAGAGGATTCAAACATCGCCATACCATCCCCAAGCCAACGGACTTTTGGAGGAGCTTCATAGACCATTTTAGGCTGCACTCAAGGCCTACAACACTGACTGCTGGACTATTGCAGTACCAACTATCCTTTTGGGATTCCCGGCGGTATTCAGAGAGGACCTGCAAGCTACGACGGCAAATGTCGTCTACGGAACCAGTCTTCGACTTCCAGGTGAACTGTTTGAGCCCCCAACATCAGACACAATGCCCCAACAGTTAGTTGAAGACCTGAAGCAGCATTTTTCTCTCATCAGACCTACCCAAATGCCCAGACACAGGGAAAAAGTCATTTTTGTTCTTCCTCGCCTGCACGACTGCTCACACGTTTTCGTCCGATATGACTCAGTGAGGAAACCTCTACAAGCCTCGTATGATGGTCGTTACAAAGTTCTCCGAAGTCAGACAAAAGCTTTTGACGTCGAAGTCAATGGATATCATCATACGGTTTCACTTGACAGACTAAAACCAGCCTTCCTAGCAGTGGATATTACAAACAATATGGGATAAAAATCTCCAAAAAAAACACTACCCTGACAGCTCAGACAGTGCCCAAGCAGATCGTGTCACCCAGCCTACGAACCACCCGCAGCGGAAGAACAGTCCGTTATCGTGAACGTTTTGTTCCGTATGCGTGAAACTTTGTATGTGTGTGGCAGCCAGCTGTTTACCTTGGCTCGTTTCGCTGCTAGAAGAGATCCCAAGCATCAGCGCAGAATCCGTCAGCCGCTCTCGACAGCACTCAGAACAAAGACGTTTGCGAGCGACAGAACGCCTAAAGAGAACTTCACTAAAATGTAGGTTAATCATTTTATATTATCAATAAGTTAGCATTAATAGTGAATAAATCATAGTTTGCTTTTAACAAGTTTGTTATTTAAATGACAACGCACAAGTAGCAAAACATATAATACATGCCATATTTTAACATGGAACGTTCCAATGAACCATAATGATTCCACTAAACCAGGTTCCTTGAAACCAAATTGGACTATCAATAATTTTACGCTATATTCATTCATGACACATCATTCCAAGTCGTTTGATATATTACATGCCATATTTTAGCACTGAAAGTTCCAATGAACCATAATGGTTCCACTAAACCAGGTGTCTTTGAACCAATTTCGCCTGTCAATAATTTTACATTATATTCATTCATGATACATCATCCGACTTTGTTTGATATATTACATGTCGTATCTTACCATTGAAAATTTGTGAGATGTCATAAGGGTACAATTAGAGCACGTACCATTGTTTCGATTTCAACCATTTTCAAAATTGTTCATTTCTTGTACGATATTTATCAATTGGCAAAAATAGTAATTAATATCCGGTTCTGTCTTGTCATTAAGATTTGTTTGATATATTATTTAATATATCTCTCCATTGAAATATGCTAGGTGGTGTCGTGAAGGCACCATTTGTGCAGGTGCTATTAAACCGATTTAGATAATATTTGTGGTTAGTTCGTGCTATGACCTATATTCATCGACTGACGAAAATAGTAATGAATAACCGCTTCTATCTCGTCATTACGATTTGTTTGATATATTACTCAATATATCTTCCCATTGAAAATTGCTAGGAGGAAAATAGAGGTACCATTTTCGCACGTGCCAATGAACCGATTTAGATAATATTTGGAATTGGTTCGTGCTATGAAACATATTCATCGACTGACGAAAACAGATTTTGAAAATCTTTCATAGCCTTGGAGGAGTCACAGACAGACAGACAGACAGAAGACAGATGGAGAGACAGACAGAAGACAGACGGAGAGACAGACAGACACTTTTCCCCACACTGATAGCATAAAGCACCTTTCGGTACTTAATAAAACTTGTTCCAATGTTTCTAAATCTGCTTTACATTCTCTACATCTTTTTTCCTCCTCACTTCCATACAATTTATTACCCACCAGAATATTTCCACATCTAATCTTTAAAAATAGTATTTTCACTTCATTATTATTTTCAATTGTTAAATACCTTCTTATTTGCCAATTTGTCTTAATTTTTTATATATTATACGTGATACAGAATTATTTATTCTTTCCACCCTTTCCTCCAATTACTTTGCAACTCGTATTTTCTCCATTATTCTTTCATTTAATTATTGCAAAGTAATTTTTCTTACCCCCTTACCCTCCCACCACACTTCTCTATATTTTCTTCCGGTAATTTTCTTCTTATTTTAACAAACCATCTATAACCCTTGCTCCCTCTAGCCATTTTTTTTTATCTTCTTCCCAGCAAATCTGTACCAATCTTGCATATCTTCAATCTTTTCGATATATTTTAAAGCTTTCCTCACCAAATTAACCTTCATCTTTACTCTTCCTATTTCAGTCAAAACTATCCAATTTGGTGTACTTTTTCTCAATTCAATAATCCATTAAAAAGTTGATTTTGTATGCTCTCTATTCTTTCATCTTCTTCCCATACCCATATTTCTACTGTATACTCAACTATACTTTTTACTAACATATCAAACATTTTTATCATTATTAGGACTTATCGATAGGTACTTTTATCGATAGGTACTTATGTTTTCACAATGTGCGTCTGTCCGTCCGTCTGGAATGATGTGTCATGAATGAATATAGCGTAAAATTATTAATAGTCGAAATCTGTTCAAAGGTACCTGCTTTTCGTGGACCCATTATGGATCATTGGAAACTTGCAATGCTAAAATATGGCATGTAAAATATCAAACAACTTGTAATGATGTGCCATGAATAAATATAACGTAAAATTATTAATAATCGAAATCGGTTCAAAGGTACCTGCTTTTCCTGGACCCATTATGGTTTTTTGGAACTTACAATGCTATAATATAACGTAAGATTAATGATAATTGAAATTAATTCCATGATTCGTGTTTTAATGACAGCATTATGAAACTATTGGAAACTTTCACTGCTAAGATGTGGCATGTAACTATTTACGCCTTATATTAGCAATAGTTAGTTTGTGTTAGGCAAATTTTAACAATAGCAAGTAGCTACTCATTCCTTCAATGATACATGCTTACATAGAAAAGCCTTGGCAATAGTTTTTGAAGAAAGATTTTTAAATGGGAATGCTAACAAAGTAAAGGATTCGCATTTGTTATAATCTATAGAGAAATGTTACTTTCTCTATTTAGCTTTTCAGATTGTTTTATTCGGTTTGAACTGTATGTTTCCCTTAGAAGTATGCCTTGCTTAGCAACCAGAGGCTTCCATAGCAACCTCATCTAATTCATAACAATTAAAGGCTTCTTTAGAAATCAAATGCTTTCCTTTTCGTTCTCGATTTCTTTAAAATCCTATCGGTTCTGGGCATTTCGGTTGCCTGAACTGTTTTAACATCGTTCATCTTTGTTCTTTTCACCAATCACCACAACTGCTTCATTGCCATTTTTGCCTTTTCACTAATTTCTTCCTTCTGTTTCCTATAACTATTCTTCGGAGTAAACCACATGCCCATATATTTATATTCTCTCACTATTTCAATCTTTTCATTTCCCCGTTTCCATTTTTATTTTGCACTACCTTTCCCACCCTTTTTTAATACCATCATTTTCGACTTATTAACATTTAATAACAAATCATTTTTTCTCAAGAAATCCTCTACACGTTTTAACATCCTTTCCATTTCTCCTTCATCCTCTGCCAATAAAACCACATCATCTGCATACATTAATTGAAAAATTTTCTTCCTTCCTACTACAATTCCCCAAATTTTTCAAAACAATTTCCTAAATCATTCATAAAAGTTATAAACAGCAGAGGACTCAAAACACATCCCAGTTTTCTTCCTTAGTTATCCAAAAGGAACCCTTAACACCATTCCTACTTTTACCTCTACATTTTGTCTCTTTATACATATTTATAATATTTCTAATAACTTACACATCCTCCTTAATTTTACCCACAATTTTTCCCTATTTACCGAATCAAAGGCAGCCTTAAGATCTATGAAAAATACTATTACCTTTTTCTTTTCTGTATCAACCTTAATTCTATTATACTGTTCAAAAAAATATTGTTTCTATTCCTGTTTGCCTTCTAGAGCCTTCCCTGAGTAAGTGCATGTTGTCTTTCGTTATTTATTTCGTTTTTGTTGTGTGCGTTCGTGCCTTACCCAGTTAGTTGTTCTGTTATCCTTTCCCCGTTTCCTGTTTGTGGTATTAGGGATAGATTCTTGTTGCCCCTTATTTAGGTAAGGCTGCTCTTGACTTTTTTGCTTCAATTTTTTTTTATCTTGGTTTTATCAATTAACATTATTTTTGTTTTCCCCCTTTATCAGTTTTTCTTTATAGGACCTCCTTTTATTTGTGTTAAATTAATTTTAATTTTCCATTTGATTATTTTGCCTTTCTACTCTGTTTTATTTGTCGTTTTTTTTTTTTGTTGTTGTTGTTGTTATAGTTGCGCCTAGTTGATTTCTCGTTACAGAGTCCTTTTGCACTTACTGGGTCTCGTCAGGATCGTCTTCCAAGCAGCTAATACGACCCTATTCAAGTTATGCTGGAACTTATCCTGTTTTACACACCCGTCCGGAAACTCTAGCGATTCTTATATTTTTAGGCCTTCTTAACATATTTGATAAACACCTTATCATTCCGTTTTTATAAATTTTTGTTTCATTTTCCAATTATACTTAGCACTGTTCTTTGGTGTTGTACTTCCTTCCCTAACTGGTGGTGGAACTATATTCTCCTTGGGACCAACTGTTCATTCGCACACCTTCGAGACTTCAGCTACTTAAATATGGACAGCGTTTATGAGTTACGAACGGCGTCATTGCACTTGTGAGACAGCATCAACGTAGCGTTTCCCCTCATTCATCCTTTGGAGCTGTTTGGAATCCACCATCAATTTTTTTTGTCTGTGTATCTTTACCATTTTATTGCATGTAATAAAATTTATTTTAATTGCACCAACTTTCTCTTATTTGGATTTTTGGGTTCGTAACTTCTTGCCAAGAAGGAGGATTTTGAACCGATTGCTATTAAAAATTGGGGTTAATCTTTTAACCATCCTATTCGCTATTCTATATAGTATACAACGAGTTAGCTTTTCGACTATTGGGGTGGTTAGTGGAAGTGTATCAACAGAAGAAACGAAGACAGAACACACAAAGAGCTCCAAACACACAAATCATCTGAACATTTATTAGGGAGCTCAAGGGAAACATGTTTCTCTTTGCCTCATCTAAAAAGAATGCCTTATTTGTATCGTGGTATTACACTCATTTCCTGCTGATTGTTAAAATTTTTGGAAACGAATGTTCTATTGCCTTGGCAATAGAACATTCTATCATTGCATCATCTTGTAAACTGTGTTGCATCAACACCACGTCAGTTTTCATGGCAAAAATATTTCTCCAGCTTTGATGTGAAAATATATGGCAAGAATCCTCTTCTTGGGCGGCAGTAGATATACATGAACGTTTGCGTGTGTCAGCTCTCCAATCCGACACAGAGTTGTTAAAGCAATTACCTAAAAAACTTGCCTGTATGCAGATCACTTTTATTATGCATACTGACAGAACATCACATTGAACTAAAAACGAAACTAAAATGATACAAGGAATAAGAATAAGAAGAAAGTAAAAAATCATTGTCGAGGAAGCCCTTTAAGACGGTTGCCCCCAGCTGCAATGCACTGGTTATATTTTCGGACAACTGAGCTGGTAGATGCCACAATCTGGCCGGGTGTAATTGCTCGACTACAGTACGACGATTCCAGTTCCTGTTTGGCATATGCAAAACAGGAGTAGTACATTTAAGAATAAATAAGTAAACCTACTTTTTTCCAGGAAAAGACTCTAAATAAAAAAAAATTAGACAAACGCCGATATCTCCCACACGTTCGAAACTAAGGGCAATGTATATAAGACATTTTTGTTCCATTTGAACCATATAATATTCCTAAAAAACTAAGCTGGATTAGTTTGGGTCGTCGAGTATAGAGAAACGTGTTGGTTTGTGTGTTTGTGGCTTTTTCTGGATTTGTTTCTTATACAAATCTACAGCAATATTGCCATGTTGATAAAATTTGGCACACTTTATTTCCAAAGGATGAGGAAGGTCACTGTCTAAAACAGATTTCGAAAAAATAATAAATATCGATAATAAATCGATATTCATGATCACTGTATGGCATATTAATAAGTATCTCATGACCCACAATGCAATTCAAAGTTAATCCTACAATATGTATCAACAATGGTATATAACACAATTTATAAAGAGTAGGCACGGACCAAAAATGAAAATGTCATGATCAACAATGTAGAGCAAAGTTGTGCTTTAAAAATAAGGTTCAATTAGTAACAATGCATAGAATTCTTGTTGTTCGGGCTTTTATTAGAACTTACCATTTTCTTGGAAATATTTAATAATGAGCACTAACTGGAGATGAAAGAGTCACCAGACTATTGAGAAACTGAGAAATTGGTGAGTGATTAAGTAGTCAGCGATGTTTCCACGATGCAAGCATATCAACAGAAGAAATTGTGACTACTAGACTACACAAAGTTATGAATGACCAAGTTTTGCTTCAAGACTACAGTTTTATTGCGATCTTGTTGAAAGTTTGCACACTTATCCTTCACAGAATGAGGAAAGCCAGTGTCTCCCTCAGATTTTCAAAAAATTTTAATTATCGATAATAAATCGATATTCATGAATCATGGTAGGGCATATTAACAAGAGGTATCTCATGATCAATAATGTAAGGCAAATTTTGTACTTTATAAAGAAGGTTCAATTTGTAACAATGCATAGAATCCTGCTGTTCTGGCTTTTCTTAGATTTACTAGTTCTTAGAACTTAATATTTGCTTGAAAATGTTTAAAAATGAGCTCTAACAGAAGATGATGGAAAGTTAGCAGACTATTGAGGAAGAGTGGAAAGGCGATAGAGGAAGCAGTCTCTCTTCTTTCAGTTCTGTATTAGTTTTTCCTGCACACTGCTGTGATGAGCAAGTCTTGAGCTAGCCCTAGATGATGCAAGCGTATCAATAGAAGAATCGAAGATAGATCATACAAAGTTTTCAATGCCCAAGTTTTGCTTCAAGACATCGACAGCAGAGTGCGATTGTAACAACAGACAACCAATTAGTGAATAAACCCACTCAGACGGTTAGGTTTGGAGAACCGACAAACACAAACGATCATGTATATCTACTCCCACCCCAGAAAAGAATTCTTGCCAACGAAACAGGAATATTATTAATTATCCCGGTCAACGCCGGATGCTTCTGCTCTATATATTGCCGGTGACTCATACTTATCCCACATCATTGTTTAAAAACATTGTATGGCTCAAAAGGGACAAAAAATGTCTTATAAATAATATATCTAGATTGGAACGTGTGTGAAATATCGAATTTTACCTATTTCTTGTAGAGTTGTTAAAGAAAACATATAAAACATTTGTCAGTAATCACATCACTTTTATTATGCATACTGACAGAACATCACATTGAACTAAAAACGAAACTAAAATGATGCAAGGAATAAGGTTAAAAAGAAAGTAAAAAATCAATGTCGAGGAAGCCCCTCAAGATGGTTTGCCCCCAGCTCCAATGCACTGGTTATAGTTTCGGACAAGTGAGCTGGTCGCTGACAAAATCTGATCGGGTGTAATTGCTCGACTACAGTACGACGATTCCAGTTCCTGTTTGGCATATGCAAAACAGGAAGAGTACATTTAAGAATAAATAAATAAACGTACTTTTTCCAGTAAAGACTCTAAATAAAAAAAAGACAAACGTCGATATCTCACACACGATCGAAACTAAGGGTAATGTACACTATATGATCAAAAATATCCGGACACCCCTCACAGATCATCGATTGGCCCAATGTCACATGATAATGACTTGCACATCATTTAAATAGCTTCCCACACCTTCAGACACAACTCTGCTTGGACATTGGCAAGAATGGGTCGTTCGGCAGAGCTCAGTGAGTTCCAACGTGGAACCATCGTTGGATGTCACCTATGTGGCACGTCCGTGCGTGACATTTCCAGCCTTCTTCAGATACCCAAGTAAACAGTAGGCGATGTCATTATGAAATGGAAGACCCGGGGATCAACAACAGTTCAACAACGAACCGGTAGACCCAAAAAAACTAACGGACAGAGACCGTCGAGTGCTTCGTCTGTCACCCGCAGCAACCGGAAGTCCTCAGCGGAAAAAATTGCCACAGAGTTTCGAAACGCCTCTGCAAATGATGCCAGTACCATGACAATTCGTCGGGAACTGCACACGATGGGATTCCATGGCCGTGCTGCTGCCCGCAAGCCCCACATCAGCAGGGTCAACGCCAAGCAACGTCTGGAGTGGTGCAAAGCCCACAGAAACTGGACAGTGGACCAATGGAAACGTGTAATGTGGACAGACGAATCTCGCTACACACTCTGGCAATCCGATGGACGAGTTTGGGTTTGGCGCATACCTGGAGAACGCTTCTTACCTGAGTGCACGGAGCCCACAGTCAAGTTCAGAGGAGGAGGAGTCATGATGTGGGGCTCATTTTCATGGTACGGACTGGGCCAGCTCGTTCCTGTGCAAGGAATCATGAACTCCGACCTTATCTGAATGTTTTGGACAACTGTGCACTTCCAACGTTGGACAACTGTGCACTTTCGGAAACGGGCCATTTCTCTACCAATACGACAATGCTTTGTGCCACAAATCGAGGCGTGTACAGCAGTGGTTTGCGGACTCAGGGGTCGAAGAAATGGGTTGGCTGGCACAAAGTCCCGACCTCAATCCTATAGAGAGTCTGTGGGATGAATTGGAAAGACGCTTGCGGGCCAGATCACATCGGTCAACTTCTGTACCTGAACTGATTCTCGCTCTTCGGGAGGAATGGAGGAACATTCCGGAAAGTACCTACCAACATTTGGTGGAAAGTCTTCCCCGAAGGGTGGAAGCTGTGATTCGAGCAAAGGGATGTGCAACGCCCTATTGATTTCCATGAAATCGTGGCTAGAGCGCAAGCGTGCATGTGTCCGGATATTTGTGATCGTATAGTGTATATAAGATACTTTTGTTCCATTTGACCCTAATAATTAAACTGGATTTATTTGGGTCACCTTGTATAGAGAAGCGTGTTGGTTTGTGTGTTTGTGGGTGTTTGTGGGTTTGTTTCTTATACAAATCTACAGCATTATTGCCATGTTGATGAAATTTGGCACACTTATTTCCAAAGCATGAGGAAGGTCACTGTCTGCCTCAGATTTCGAAGAAATTATAAATATCGATAATAAATAGATACTTATGATCATTGCAGGGCATATTAATAAGAAATATCTCATGACCAACAATGCAAGGCATATTTTATCCAACAATATGTATCAACAATGGTATAAACACGCAATTTACAAAAGTAGGCACGGACCAAAAATGTATATGTCATGATCAACAATGTAGGGCAAAGTTGTGCTTTAAAAATAAGGTTCAATTAGTAACAATGCATAGAATTCTTGTTGTTCGGGCTTATATTAGAACTTACCATTTTATTGGAAATATTTAATAATGAGCACTAACTGGAGATGAAAGATTCACCACAGTATTGAGAAACTGAGAATTTGGTGAGTGATTAAGTAGTCAGCGATTTTTCCACGTAACCCTTGACGATGCAAGCATATCAACAGAAGAAACTGTGACTGCTAGACTACAGAAAGTTATGAATGACCAAGTTTTGCTTAAAGACTGCAGTTTGATTCCGATCTTGATGAAAGTTTGCACACTTATTCTTCAGATCATCGACTTTTGCCTATTTCTTTCAGAGTTGTTAAAGCAAACAAAGAAAACACTTGTCAGTATTGAGATCACTTTTATTATGCATACTGACAGAGCATCACATTGAAATAAAAATGAAACTATAATGATGCAAGGAATAAGAATAAGTAGAAAGTAACAAATCAATATCCAGGAAGCCCATCAAGGTGGTTGCCTCCAGCGCCAATGCACTGGTTATATTTTCGGACAACTGAGCTGGTAGCTGTCACAATTGGCTAGGTGTAATTGCTCGACTACACTTACGACGATTCTTTTTCCTGTTTGGCATATGCAAAACAGGAAGAGTACATTTAGGAATAAATAACTAAACCTACAATTTTTCAAGGAAGAGACTCTATATAAAATAAAATAGACAAACGTCGATATCTCACACACGATGGAAACTGGATGTAATGTTTATAAGACATTTTTGTTCCATTTGAACCATACAATGTTCCTAAACAAGTATGCTGGATAAGTTTGGTAACCCTGTATAAAGCAGTCTGTTTGTTTGTGTGTTTTTGTATGTGTTTGTTTCTTATACAAATCTACAGTTTTATTGCCATGTTGATGAAATTTTGCACATTTTATTTCCAAAGCATAAGCAAGGTCACTGTCTTCCTCAGATTTCGAAAAAATAATAAATATCGATAATAATTCAATATTCATGATCATGGCAGGGCATATTAATAAGAGGTATCTCATGACCAAAACAATGCAAGGTAAAGTTTATCCAACTATACGCATCAACAATGATATCAACATGCAATTCAAATACTCTGCGCACGGACCAACAATATATATACCATGACCACCAATGAAAGGCAAAGCTTGTGGTTTATAAATATGGTTCAATATGGAACAATGCACATACATTAATTCCTGTTGTTTAGGTTTTTCTTTGAAGTTAACATTTTTTTTATAAATCTTTAAAAATGAGCACTAACTGGAGATGAAAGAGTCAATAGACTATTGAGAAAGTGAGCAAGTCGTCAGTGATCAGGTAGTCATCGAAATTCTCAGGAGGCCCTCGACGATGCAAGCGTATCACCAGAAGAAACGGCGACTGCTAGATTACACAAAATGATGAATGGCCAAGTTTTGCTTCAAGACATCAAGCAGAATGAAATTGCAACAACAAGTTACAAGTACTGAATAACCTCACTCAGATAGTTGGGATTGCAGAGAATACAGACAGAAACGACCATGTATATTCACTGCCACCCAAGAGGAAGGTTGTTTCGTGGGAAAATATTGTTCCATGGAAATCATGATGCAACAATATCTTCAAGCTGATGCAATGATAAAATATTCTGTTTCCAAGTAATATTAACAATGACTGGAGTTAACAACACGAAGGTATATTACCATTTCGCTTTCAGTGAATTTGGGTTAGAGCATATAAAGACGATGGTCAGTCTCGGGCGAAACATTAAAACAACCGATAACAAAGCATTCATGAACTCGACTCTGCAAAGCAAAAAGCACAGAGTATTGTGCTTTTTAATAATCGTTCGAAGGATACGTCACGAAGAAAAGAATTACAAAAAATTATCCCGGCATCGGAAACACCTGACGAACTTTGTCTGTAGTAGGAAATTGTAGAATTACTGAAAATTAATTTGAATTCTTTACTTCTTGAGGTTGTTCTGTTTGAATTAATAAGAAAATATTACTAACATATTACTATACCACTACTATCATTAATATAACTAAAATAAAAATATTTTTTAATAATGCACTAAATATTTACATTTTAAAAATATAAAACTTACCGAAGCGTTTAGTTTTCCCTTTAGTAAATATGAATATCGATGGTCGGTATCGACAGTCTCTAAATTAAGCTAGACACAGAACAGACTGGCTAGCTAATCGACAATCGAACAGTGGAGCGAAGAATTATTCTGATTGGACGAAAGCAGCGCTTTCACTGAGCTCATCTAGCCAGAGTAAATGCCAAAAGAAATACACTGAGGTAGGCAGAAAGCCTGACCAACCCTACAGGTCCTCCACATTATGCAAAGCAAATAAACAAAGCATCACATCGTCGAGTAATCTGGGAAGGAAAAGTTTCCAGTGTGTCCTCAAAATTAACATCCAAAACGTGTCTATGCTTTCGGTGCCTTGTATGCCAATTGATTTCCATCGAATGCCTTAAGATCCGAGTCACCAAGTCATATTTATGATTCTTATTCTTCTGGATCAAATTCTTAAGTAGATCCTGCGTGTACTTACCAATATGAGTCATGTTGAAGTCAGCATGGATTGACTGATTTTTCGCGGTTCTTCTATTCAGTTGGGCAATAGTTCTCAGAGTAACGTTCTGAAATGAATGGAGAATCTTCCAAATACTTCTGTAGATAGTTGCCCACGCCGGCATGCCATATAGTAGGATAGTCCTAATGATTGTCTTGTAAAAGAGAAGTTTGTTGTTAATGCTGAGGGTGTTGTTGCGTCCCAGGAGAGATAAGAGACTGTATTTAGCCTTTTTCGCCTTATTCAGATGAACGTTACGTGACGATTCCAGGAGACCCTTGAGTCTATGACAAAACCAAGGTACTTGTAATTATCAACCCAGTAGAATTTCCTGTTGAATAAAACGAGAAAATCTGGAGGACGCTTGAATTTCTTATTAAAGTACATTGCTTTGCATTTCCCTACGTTCAGATTAAGTCTCCAGCAATTAAACCATTTTTCAAAGCTCTACAAGGCCGTTTGTAGTGATAATGAGGGATGGCTGATACGCTTTAGCCACAATAGCAGTGTCATCTGCATAAAAGTAAAATTCGCACTTTTCGGGCTTCAGATGTCATGCACGAAATGGGTAAAGAGGATAGACCCTAGACAGAGACCTGTGGAACACCAGCCTTTACTGTACGGGGAGAGAAGTAATTCTCACCAACCTTAGCCTGGTAACTCCTGTTGCTAAGAAATGAATGGACTATCGATATAAAATCATGAGGGAAATCATCTCTGATCATTTTGTAGATTATCCATTTATGCCATACTTGATCAAAAGCTTTGCTGACGTCCAAAAAGACTACACCACACTACCTGGAAAAGTTCAGGAGAGTGCTCAAGTCTTCAACGAACCTCCATATCTGCATCTGGCAGGAGTGGTTATCACGAAAGCCAAACTGGTCCTGCCAGAGTAGTTCTTTAATGATACAGTGGTCCTGGAACCTAGAGAGGATCGTTTTCTCCAGAACTTTAGAAATGGATGGGAGCAGACTAATAGGCCTGTATCTTACGGGTACAGCTGGGTTATAGCCTGGTCCTGTTCGGGGATACTAAGCAGAGTGGATTGCTTCCAGGGCGTCAGCAAGTAAGAAAACTTCCATTAATTAATGCGTCATGTCTTCAATAACGTTCCTCGTGATATACTTTAGGGCAATATTTCTTACCTTGTCTTTGTCGATGACGCACTCGGGCTTCCTCCATAACATATCTGATAAGCAATTGTCAGGCATTCTGTGAAATGGAATAGAGCAGGGTTGTCCGGGGAGAAGCCTGAAGCATACCGCTTGAGCCTTTGTTCTAGAGCCCCATTGAAGACCTTATTACCTGTGGTTAGCAAAGTTATAGACCTCTAATGGGTTATCTGTTCGGGAGTTGAAGATTTGGGAAACATCTACAAGGACGATCTTCCACATGAAGAACTCTGATATGATGTAGGAAGCATCAGCCAAGATGTAATTTAGCATTCGCGCAAGAAAAGGACCAAGAATACTAAATTCACACTGCTGTGAAAGGTGTATGATAAGCTGTCTATTCCTGGGCCAGGACTGTAGACGGCCATCTACGGGCAGGAACTTCTTTATGCCATGAGGAAGACATATTTTGGATGTCAGTAACTCAGGTGAATATGACTCTGAGAGCTGCACCTTCTGCTTTGCACTGATTTCATTTTTTACCTGACATAAGGAGCATACTCCTCCCATATTGTAGAGTTGCAGAAGAATTTTAATATCTCTTGAAGCATGAGGAGCTGGTGATGACATCTAGCTTATTTCATTCCAGTCTTCCAGAAGAAACGGCCACGAAGCTAGGGTTGACTGGCTTCATCATATGAATCTTCCGATGTCACATATGCTGCTGGTAAATTGGTATCCTCAAGTTCAGGGGTGAAATCCTTCTTTTTCAGGGAGGGTCTTGCCAGCACTGACGGTGGTGGAGCACCTGGTGCCATATTGTATGTATCTTCTGGGCAGCGATTGTTTCTCCCCACAGTGCGAGAGCAATTCTCGCATTTCACCAAGAGAGAACACTCTCTCTTTACGTTGGTACTCTTACCCCAGTACCAGCAGCATTTCTTTATTCTCCTATATGTCACAAAGATTTGCTCTCCGTTGATAATAAGGGAATTTTATACACGAGAATTGAGTTCATAAAAATTTCAATATAATTATTATTCTTAAACAATACCAAAAGAAGACATTGATTAGACTTATTAAATAAATATTCACTAAATACTGCGAGAAGACCTTACGACGTGCACCAACCGAGTTAGACGATTTTTTGTTTAGTAGTAGGTCTTAATATAAGATGCAACAGGGTAAAAGGAGAAGATGGACAACTCCAACGTTCTGCAGATATTTCCAGCTCATTATAAGTTATTGAAGTTAATCTTTTTGTCCAAAAATGCACTGCGTGGCGTAACAGAAGCATCCCAGACTCATAACATCGAAGGTATGGATTCAAACCTCGCCTGTAGATGACAATTTTCTTGCTTTATACAATTAAATAAGAGGGTAGCCCTGAAAGTAATGCACCACAATTTTTTTCTCCGTCTCCAATGCAAAACTTGAGGTATCCATTCTTTGAAGTTTTCAAAGTACGCGCGCAAAGTTTCTGTTTCTTCCGACAGATAGCGTGCGTGCAGCAATTGAACAACATGGCGTCTGTAAGTGATGGGCGTTACAATGAACAGCCTGTCGTCATTGAACTTCTCACTACGGAGCAAGAAACTGTTGGAAACATTCACAACTGATGCCCTCTTGCTGTAATTGGCATCCTGCCCTCTGTCAATTCTAGTGGGAGCACTGACACCTAACCTGATAAACAAAGTTAACTTAACATCTAAGAAAAAGTTTTGATGGAAACATACAGTTACGCTTTAAAAACTTTCACCTTAAAAAATGGAATCTTCTTTGTAACAGCCGGAATTTATTTTTATTTATTTATTTATTTAGGTATAATAAGGCTTATCGATGTATCTCGAAAGAGTAATGAATGCTCACAAGAGACAAGATACATCGAAATTAACACATAATTGGGAAAAATAAAATTGTTTCTATAATACTATTTTGAATCACTAATTTTTCTTCTTTTTTTACAATATAAATAATTATTTTTATACTATACAAATATTTTTTTTATGATTGTTAGTTTTTAATATTTTTAAAGAAATTTAAATACAAATAATATATAAAAGTATATAAAAACATGGAATTATCTCTTTATATACAATTTAAAACTTTATATAAAACTTTATATGAAAAATATTGGTGAAAAAAAAATCAAAAATTATTAAAATCTATAAGGCTATTTAACCAGCACTTAATTTTCTTCTTAATAATGTGAAATTAATTCACTTCACAGTGAAAAACCAAAATTACTTTTAAAAGATGTAATTGTATATTTTAAGCAATTGTTTTAACGAAAAAGATATCGTGGAAGAAAAATCATCCGCAACAATTTCCTATGACAAAATGGAATACATCGTTGAAATTTGGGCAAGAAGGTGTTTGTGGGAGCTGAAGAATTAATTTTACAAGAATTTGATGAAAAATGTCGTGAGTTTCACGAGGCAGAAGTGGATGAAGCGAATTTTTACTTTCATCATCTGACAATTACAATTGTGAGGACAAAATATATTTCTTTCAATATAAAATCAAAATCGTCAACAAGGGCAACAAGCACCCAATGAAGAATTTAAAAAACTCTACAAAAACGGCATGTTTACAGTTTGTTTGGTAGCTGTCGAAGAAAATAGTAAAATATATAACAATGTGGTAGTAACATGTTCAAAGTCTGGAAAAATAAAAACCTCTCTGGACGCGCGATATTTTAAAAAAGTATTAACACCATACGTGAAACAGGAAATATTTCTCCTGTTAATCGATTCGTGGGGCGATCAGACAAATCCTGCAAAGTATGATGAAATTTTTTGGACGATGATGATGCAGAAACATATACTATGAAAGTTATTCCTCAAAAATGTACACCTTTATGTCAACCATGTAAGGTATATTTTAAGAGATAAGTAAAATATTTAATCAATTTCTTGCAAAACTGTTCCTTTTTATTAGATCAACAGCGTGAAATAGAATCTCATCATGATTGCATCAAAATTCAATCTGTAGCACACCATCAATTGCCTGCTCCGATTTTTGCAAATATGTTGCGATATTTATGGTTTGCTTCAAAATTAACAAATGAAAGAGAGACATTTATGAATGTTAATGAAGTATACTTTCCGATTCACATTTTAAAAGTATCATGCAATTGTTAAAACGCAGCTTTCATACGATACACAAGATGTGGCAAGAATTATTGTTTTGTTTGTTTTTATGATAAAAATCACCCTATAATATCTACAATTCCATTTACTTCATAAGAAAATATCTCACATTAATTTTTATGACGTATATTCTCGATTATTTCATATATATATAAATTCATGTCATGTAAAAATATGTTGTATAATATAATTGCATTTTATGTCAACGACACAAAGCTGGGACGTTGCTGCTGCGCCAAGCACTCTCCAACGAAATGGTTAATTTTAATAGCTAATAATGAGTTCTAAATATTTGCAAACCGTTGGAGTAGTGCATTATCTTATTTTACCCTGTTGCAACTTATGTTAAATCTTTTTACTATATTAAAAATGGGCCAAATCGATTGGTACCATGTCGTAAGGTCTCCCTGTAAGTAAACTTTAAAAACAAGCAGATTAAAAGTTAAGTCATGACTCAAGAAATTCAGTAAACAGGTGATGAAACGGAATTTTTTTTAAAAAAATCAAAAATGCTTAGGTTAAAAGTCTGTAAACTATATTCATTAATTTTCTATTGTTTATGCAGGTGTCTCTGCAGGAACTAGGAACGAGTTTTACCTCTAAAGACTTTATGGTATTCTCATCTACCAGCGAGGCAGTTTGGGAAATACTTTACATGAAAAAGGTATGTGAATAATTTGTTCTTAAATTATGGAAGGTGAGGTTATGAGGATGAATCCATAAATAAGCCAACAAGCTTAAATAAAGTTGCTTAACATACATACACCAATGAAATAATAAAGACAGTTTTTTTGCCTACAATAAGAATAAATCGACAAAAAGTTACGTTACAAAATAACTTTAAATTCTTCGATATAATCTCCATTCTTTCTTTCTATAGCTTCCCTAGGTTTGGGTAAGTTTTCTCTTCGTAACAGCACGATCTTCATTGTTGAGATGTCTGATGGCCTATAAGTTTTCCTAGTAAGGTAATCGAGGGTATTAAAGGATCGATTCATTTCTGAAGTTCGCACATTTAGACAACTAAAAAATATTATCTTAATTCCATTGGAAAGCTATGGAATAAGGGTTGATTTTAATGAGGTTCTAAGAAATTTATATAATAACAAAACCCAAAGAGAAAAAATCGATGACTTAATTAGTCCGACAAAAACAAGTCAATATGGAATTCCACAAGGTTCCGTTGTAAGTCCTTTAATGTTTAACATTTTCATGAAAAATCTACCTGATAATGAAAAAAACTCAGAAATCTTTATCTATGCAGATGACGTTGAAATCCTAACTAGACACAAAGAATAGTTTTACCGACAAGGCGGATAAAGGGAGCATATATTCGTATTATACCATCATACATGGATACACATAGAATTAAACTATATTTTAAAACACTTTAGACAAAACATATACTGAGAAAAACTAAATTGTAAATTAATATATAAGTAAACTGATCTTTGGAGAGAATTTAAACGAATAAACTGGAAGAACTGAAAAGATAAATGGACAGTGAAGTTATTCTTTACATATTTGATAAAATAAAAGTTCTTTAATTTGTACGCGTTCCCACATAATAATAAAGGAAGTGAGCCTCAATTGCTAAAGCGTTAAGTATAGGCATAAATTACTTTTTCATATTAATTACTAAATATTCCTACGTTATCAACTACCATTGAAGTAAGCGATTAACTACTACCAATTAACAATTAGTCTCCAGTAATTAGATTTAGATTCTACAAAGCCTAACAGCAATATGCTCTTGACATCAATTTTCTATCGATAACATTAGGTCCAACTTATAAAGAGTTTGTTGATATATTACACGCCATATTTTAGCAACGAAAGTTTCCAAAGGTAACACAGTACTATTAAAACAATTACTAATAAACAATTCTGACTACAATTAATAACTCGTTATATTCACTCATGACATCTTGTTACAAGTTGTTTGATTTATTACATGTCATATCTCAGAATTGAAAGTTACAATGGTAACATATGGTACCATTAGGACACGTGCTACTACACCAATTCACACTAACCATATTTACTCGTTATATTCACTCATCACACTTTGATACGAGTTGTTTCATATATTACAAGACATATCACAGCATTGAAAGTTTCAATAGTACCATATTGCATCAATAGGACATGTCATACGAAACAAATTCCCACTACCACTATTTACTCGCTATATGCACTGATGCACGTTGTTACGAGTTGTTTGATATATTGCGGGTGAAATCTGAACATTAAAGGTTTTAACGGTACCTTATGCTCACATTATGACACACGCAATAAAACCAATTCACACTATCATTATTTACTCGTTATATTCACTCATGAAATGTTGTTACGAGTTGTTTGATACAATACATGCCATATCATGGCATAGAAAATTTCAACAGTACAATATGGTACCATTGGGACATGTGATACTAAACAAATTCTCACTATCATTATTTACTCGTTATTTTCACTCCTGACACGTTGTTACCAATTGTTTGAGATATCATATGCCATATCTTAGCATTGAAAGTTCCAACAGTAACAAATGGCATCATTAAGACACGTGGTAGTTAACAAATTTCCACTAGGATTATTTACTCATTATATTGACTCATGACAAATTCTTACGAGTTGTTTGATACATTACATGCCATATCTTAGCATTGAAAGTCCGAACGGTAAAATATGGTAAAATACGGTACCATTAGAACAGGTGCTACTAAACCATTTTCCTCCATCCATATTTGCTCGTAACATTCACTCATGACACCATGTTACCTAATGTTATATCAAAATTTTCTATTATATCACTACATATTTAAATTCAGTATTAAAAGCCCATCAAAATGGTTATAAGATCAATTTCCAAGACCAGAATGTTATAAAAAGAATTTATAAATATGAATTTATGCCATATCTTAGCATTGAAAGTTTCAAAGTTATTATGTGGTACAATTAGGACACATGTTACTGAATCAATTCCCACTGTCATTATTAGGAGCTTTAGCAAAAAAGCTACTTATAAGAATGCGCCCTTGGTCTGTACATTTATACGGCCGTCTGTTCGGTCGTCCGCCCGGCCGTCCGCCGTTAGCAGGATAACTTGAAAACGAATTAAATTTTTCAAATTCTGTTTTCAGAAATATGATCATCAAAGTCTTAGCACGGCCGTATCAACTTTTCAGAATTTTTCGTGGACCTCTTCAAGTCGAATTCACGTGCTAAAACAGTGAGTGTAAAGAATACAAAGATAATGGCAAGTCATATAACAATCGACTTGTCAAGAAGGAATATTTGTTACTTTCTGTTCATCTTTTAAGCATTACTGACATCAGCGCGCGCACGTGAAATCGCTTTGTCGACGCACGATTGCTCAAGTGCTCATTAAGTAGCGGAAGAATGGAGCTAGTTATTTGTTTTATAAAGTCAGTCCGTCCTCTTCGTAATTTCTACATTTTTTGTGGGAGAAGGTTGAAATTTGATAGCTTACTATGGGCCTGCCCATCTGCACTATTTAGTTTGGTTTTGATTGGTACACTGGCGTCAGACTTACGGGAGTGGGATTCAGGGAGAGCAACATATCTGTGTGCTATTTAGGTACGTAAAGGCGTGAAATTCAGTATCCAGATTCCTCTAGGCAAGATCTACAGTACTATGAATTTTAGGCCCAATTTTTCAGGGAGGCCGGATTTTCGGGGGCGGCAGCCACTTGGTCCTTAGAGCAATGGCAACATATGGCATGTTATATATCATACATTCGAAAATGATGGAAAAGGAAAGAAGATACAAGTTTTTTTTTACATTTTACACATATTACGTTCGAGAAAATCAATTTTTTGATTAAAAAACTTGGGGAGAGGTAAAAATTGCAGATAACGGGGTAAAAATAGATCCCCGCAGGATTTACCACTTGCCTTCTCCTACTCGGGCGGGGGGGGGGGGTAATTTCTTTTTAATAAATGTATAAATGTACTTCTGCTTCACTGCTAAAGCTCCTCCTTGGAATTTTTACAAGATTTTTTTAACTGGTTTAGACACGTTGTTATGGGTAGTTGGCTATATCTTATCATTGGATGTGTCAACGGTACCATATGGTAACATTAAGACATTCCCTATTAAACCCATTTCCAATATACATTTCTCACTCGTTATTTTCACTCATGACATGTTGTTACGAGTTTGATATATTACTTGCTATATCTTAGCATTAAATTTCCAAACATAGCATATTGTACCATTAGAAAATATGCTATTAAACTAATTCCCACTATCATTGTTTATTCGTTTTATTCACTCATGACAGGTTATCACGATTGGTTGTTACCATACATGCCCTATCTTAGCATTGAAAATTCCGACGGTAACACATTGTACAATTGGGACATGTGCTACTAAATCAATTTCCACTATGATTATTTTTATCGTTATATTCATTCATGGCACGTTGTTACACATTATATGCCATATCTTATCATTAGAAGACATGTTATACTAAATAAATTCCCACTACCATTACTTACTCGTTGTATAGACTAATGCACGTTGTTCTGAGTTGTTTTATATACGAGGGTTGGGACATAAGAATTCTACCGTGGGTGCACAATGCGAAATATATAGATGAAAGAACAACGAATGGAGGAAATGTACGGACATTTAGCAACACGGAAATATTTTGCTCTTCATGTTTATTAAGGTAGTTGATATAACATTACAACTTTCATGTTCCAGAATCATTACAGCACACATACCCGTTCTAAAGGGCCTCAAAATAGTCCCTGGAACGTTCACAGTACGCTGCCAACGATGTGACAGGCGCCCATATCATCTGCTTCACCATTTCTCTCACCATGTAGAAATCTGGTCATACCCTGTTGCACAATATTTGCAATGTCCATTCATGTCCGAAGCTGTCTACCACATAATAGTTCCTTACCGCCCGTATAAGATCAAAATCACATGGTGAAAAGTCCGGAGAGTATAGTGGGTGATCCAGTTCTTACCAAAGCCAGCCAGCGGAGATCGGCTATATTAATATACGAGCGTTGTTCAACTCGGGTTACATCCATCCTGCACGGTGGTTGACTAAGAACTGATTTAACATTGTTCTCTATGCAACAAAAGGAAATCACAGGGCCATCTGGTGTTATGGAAATATACTATGAATGAACGGTTTCCTCGAGACATATGACATTTTGTGATACCATCCCTTAGCTATGAGAAAAAAAATAGTTGCCATGACTGATGCCGTAATTATTCTTAACAATATCTATCTTCTCTGTCCATTGTAATTTTTCACTGGTTCTCCGTATGGAGGAATTAGATGCTTTGATTGGCTGTCGACGATATTGTCGCTGGTCGCTTCCAATTGAATTCAGCTCAAAAGAGGCGACGTCGCCTGAAAACCAGTTTTTTTCCGTCGCGCGCGACCAAGGGAAAAAGGGAGCGACGCCGACGCATGCGCAGTGCCCATGGAGCGACCTATGTCGCGCGCGACAAAGCGTATTTGCGGCGGGCCTTAGATTCACTAATGACACGTTGTTTGACATATTATATGCCATATCTTAGCATTGAAAGTTCCAAAGGTACCATATTGTACCATTAGGACACGTGATACTAAACAAATTCCCAATATCATTATTTACTCGTTATATTCACTAATGACACGTTGTAACGAGTTTTTATATATATGACATGCCATATGTTAGATTTGAAAGTTCCAATAACACCATATGGTACCAATAGGATACGTTCTACAGAGCCCATTCCCACTATCTATATATACTCGTTATATCCACTTATGATACGTTGTTATGAGTTGTTTAATACATTATATGCCTTAACTTTTGCATTAAAAGTTTCAACGGTACTATATTGTACCATTAGGACACGTGATACTTAACGAATTCCCACTATCTTTATTTACTCGTTATTTTCACTAATGACACGTTGTTACGAGTTGATTTATATATTACATGTCATAGCTTTGAAAGTTCCTAATGGTACTATAAGGTAACATTGGATATGTGCTACTAAACCAATTCCCACCATCCATATTTACTCGTTATATTCACTCATGACACGTTGTTACGAGTCATTTGAGATATCATATGCCATATGTTAGCATTAAAAGTTCCAAAGGTACCATATTGTCCTATTAGGACACGTGATACTAAACAAATTCCCACGCTTATTATTTACTCGTTATATTCACTAATGGCACGTTGTTAAGAATTGTTTTATATATTCCATGTCATATCTTAGCTTTGAAAGATCCAAAGGTACCATATTGACCCATTAGGACACGTGATAGTACACGAATTCTCACTATCTTTATTTACTTGTTTATATTCACTGACGATACGTTGTAACGAGTTGTTTTATACACTGACTGGAAGAAAGTAATTGGATCCTTTCGATTTTTGACGTTTTGTCGAATATTTAGAAAAATACTTGACGAATTATCCTGAAATTTCAGGAGTGTAAAAAGGATATTAAACCTCATATATTTCAGGGAAGGTTTTTTCCCGAAGGCAAATAGGGGGCCAGCAAAAAATAATGTTTGGAATCACCCAGTGAAAAATAATGGTTGAAATGCATTGTAGCTGTAGCATATGCTCAAGAGGCCCGTTTTACTCTTCTGTGTTCACTTGTATGAGATATAAAGGTTTCTTCAAGAAGATCGAAATGTTTTTGTAAGTTTTTCGTTTATAACACGCAGGAATTTCAACGCAATGCAATGCCATTTACAGGAAATTTGATAAACTACAGTACAGACAAAATCCTGCAATCAGAATAGAAAAATATTAAATATTTGATGAAATATGAGCATTTATACTAAATAACGTTTAACTGCGTATGTGCATGCGTTACCAAATTGTCTTTTGCATAATTTATTAGCCAAATATAAAGAGCTACTCTTATAAATAGTACAAGCAAATATTTAGAAAATTCAGAAAAATATCGTCGATAGAATGAGTTGAATTCAGTTGCTCTCAAATATAAACAAAACGATAAGGGGTTTTCTCCAAATTTTTATTTTTGGATCGGACACCAGTATCAACTTCTTCTCCTTACGCTGACATGAAAATATATTGGACTTCCAATCAGTGTATATGACATACCATATGTTAGCTTTGAAAGTTCATGTTTACTCGTTATATCCACTCATGATACCTTTGTTATAATTTGTTCAATACATTACATGCCTTATCTTTGCATTAAAAGTTCCAACGGTACCATATTTTACCATTAGGACATGCCATATGTTAGCTTTGAAAGTTCTAATGGTACCATGTGGTAGCAATAGGATACGTGCTACTTAACCAATTCCCACCATCCATATTTACTCGTTATATTCACTCATGACACGTTGTTACGAGTTGTTTGAGATTTTATATGCCATATCTTAGCATTAAAAGTTCCAAAGATACTATATTGACCCATTAGGACACATGATACTAAACAAATTCCCACGCTCATTATTTATTCGTTATATTCACTAATGACAGTGAATACGAGTTGTTTTATATATTCCATGTCATATCTTCACTTTGAAGATACGTTCTACTGAACCAATTCCCATTATCTATATTTACTCGTTATATTCAATAATGACACGTTGTTACAAGTTGTTTTATATGTTACTTGTCATATCTTAGCCTTGAAAGTTCCAATAGTACCTGTTGATACCACTAGGATATGCGCGTTTATTAAGTTGTTATTAAGTTTACTCGTTATTAAGTTGTTACGAATTCCCACCATCCATATTTAACTCGTTATATAAACTCAAGACACGTTGTTACGAGTTCTTTGATATATTACACGGCATAAATTATCATGGAAAGTACCGTTACGTCACGAGCTTCTAATCCAATTCCCACTATGATTATATACTCGTTATATTCACTAATGACACGTTGTTACGAGTTGTTTGATACATTATATGACGTATCTTATCATTGAAAGTTTCAAAAGTACTATATGGCATACTAGGGCACGTGCTACTTAACCAATTCCTACTGTCATTATTAACTCATTATATTCACTCATAACACGTTGTTACGAGTTATTTAATAAATTACATTCATATCTTCACATTAAAAGTTCAAGCAGTACCATATGGTACCATTTGCGCACGTGCTACTTGGCCAGTTCCTACTATCATTTCAATGGCATATTATAGCATTGAAAATTTCCAAAAGTACATATGGTACCATTGGAACCGGTGCTACTAAACCAATTCCCACTATCATTAATTATTTGTTATATTCACTCGTGATTTGTTGTTACGATTCCCGAATTTTAGCTTTGAAAGGTCCAACGGTACCATTTGGTCCATTAAAACCAGAGACAAATGAAGAAAGATACTGGCCATGACCTCCCCTCTAGTGGTGCCTTCGCCCCGCCATTATGGGATTGGCAAGGAACGCTGATCGCCGAAAGCAATGCATGTGAATCAATCGCAAACAATTATTTTTTAAAATATCAACTAAAATATCTGGATTAATTTATTATGGGACCATCAGAAAAACTAATCATCCAGATCGGCCCATCCAAAAAAAAGTTATTTGGTGATAAATGAAGCTATTCCTAAACATAAATTTAAAAAAATAGTTTAAATGGAAAATGAGGAAGAGTTGTATTAAACATTTAACTAGGAAAATTCTCCTCCATATACACGGTGTTTCATAATTGGTTTCCCGTCTTTAGGTCCAAATAACGACTCAAGGGAAACAGACTGGGGGAAAATGAATATTGATTATTTGGTTTTAATGTCCCCTAATTCAGAATTAAAACATTACGCGTCCCTGGGGGTGAAGGAGTAAATTTTGAAAATTTTAATTTTATAGAGGTAGGTTTTATACCCCATGTGTTATTTAGGAAGCTGTAGAGCATCATGTTAAATGTGGGTTTAGCAAAAAATCCGGTGAAAAAATCTTATCCCCTGCCCTTTATCGAGTGGGTAAAGTGAAAGGTATGGTTAGCTAATGTAGACAAAAACAGAAAAACTCATTTCCCATTTCCCATGTACAGTTTTCAAATTTCATAATGTTTTTCCTGGGGGGAAAAGCCCGGTCGAGTTTATTAGCTTTTCAGGGTAACGACTCATTCATTCTCATTAATTTTCTAAATATAGGCCCTACTGTTTTCTAATAAGTATGGTTTTTGTCCACATCGGCTAGCCATACCTTTCACTTTACCCACTCGATAAAGGGGGCAGGGCATGAGTTTTTTTCACCGGGTTTTTTGCTAAACCCACATTTTACATGATGCTCTACAACATTCTAAATAACCCCTACCTCTACAAAATTAAAATTTTCAAAATTTACCTCTTCACCCCCAGGGACGCAAAATGTTTTTATTCTGAATTAGGGGACATTAAAACCAAATAATCAATATTCATTTCCCCCAATCGGTTCCCCTTGGGTCGCTATTTGGACCTAAAGACAGGACACCAATTATAAAACACCCTGTATTATAATTTGAAAATTAATAAAATAAAGTATACAGTTCACCAATTATAATCCAAGTTATTGTGGATTTGTACGAGATGTACAAATTATAATCCCCCCTTCTAATAACTAACTGGACCACATTCTCATACATATTGAACAAATCGTTTTTTAAAACGATCCAATACTTCAGTTCTCAAGTAATTATATTATTAGTTAATTGCTTATTACAACATTTGGATTAATAAGTTGATTATTTTATTGAACTGAGAATCATTTCTTCTTTTTCGTTTTTTGTTAAAAAAAAAAAAAAAGAATTTAAGTACTTTTTCAAAAGTAGTTTAGGTTACCAGATTTTCATTTAATTTAAAATTTTAAAATATTTTAAACTCATTTTAGCTAATATTTGATAAATTATGTTAGGTTTTTTTTATCGATAGCAATAAAACTTTTAAATATCCTTCCAGTTTAAATGTCCTGCCTTTACAAATATTCCATTATTATCAGATTAACAAAAATTTAAATTGCATATCAGCGCATGACAAAAATATTTATAATTAGGTTAGGTTAGGTTAGGTTAGGTTAGGTTAAAACAATTTTTTGACGCAGCTTTTAAAATATTTTACAGTATAAACATCTGATATTTTACTAAAAGTTTTTATTCTGATGAATACATTAAAAAAATCTGTCACTCAAGAAATAACCACCAAGCTCTTGCACCCGTGTATAATAGCTATTTCAAAACTACACAATAAATTAGAAAGCGAAATATTTGCACTGTAGATTTCCAATAGATGACATTCTTCGTAAAATGTGGATACATCTTTTATCACTGCAACAAAATTATACTATACAGCATTTTTTATTAAACTGACTACATTAAATTATTGACAAATTGATTGGCATTAAATTTACCGGGTTAAAACTGAGTGCAGGTTAACATTAATTCATGTATAACTCTGATGAATATAATCATGAATCCATATCAGATGATGCGTCTCAAATATTATCCAATCCCTGATACTACAATCTTGTCAAAATATTGTGATTCGGCAGGATTTGTTTCTAGGTCTGTAATTAAATCTACAATCTGCATTCAATGTAAAGAAGCGTTAAAAGATCAGTATCAGAGCTGCCACAGCCTTAATTTCATTGCAAAAATAAAAAGGCCTTATCACACCATCGAAAGATTTCAGTAAACCTGTGAAAAATTTCAGAAAAAAATCATTAGGAGTGAAATTCATAATCTAGGAGAGCAAACAGCAAAATTACATACGCCTATCGAAATTCTAACAAAAACATTCTAACAAAAACAAAATAAATATTTTCACTGATGTAATTCACCATACATTTGAGTCCTTCTCACGATCCTGTGCTTCGGCTTATTGTCATCACATACTGTACACGTAATATTCGATATCACCATGAAACCAAGCGGCTGACAGAAAAAATAAGTGGAGAAAATTTACGCAGTGTCTTATCACGACTTATTATATTTAAAAATCAATAAAAAATGAATCAATTTAAATTTTTTGTGTAACTGAAGCTATTTTCGAAACTCCATTGGTAATGTGGTATGAAGAGGCTTCATATTTACTTTTTATTTAGCAATACAAATGAAAATCAAGAATCAACTTTTTTAATAATAAAAATCAGTTAAGATTGAAAAAAAAATTCATCCTTCCTCTAGTTTCATTTACTTTCACCATGAATAAAGAAATAACTTTGCTTCTTCATTTTACTTCATCTATGCTTTCAGTTGTCTCTGGCTAAGCCTCCATTATAACGATAGGAGTTGCAAGTTGTACGTGCTCTTTTAAAAATTCGTAAAGCATTGAATCAGCTATTGAAATTCATTTAAAGTATACGTTGTCTTTAGTTAATGCAATAAAGTTTTTTTAAAAAAAAACAGAAAACAGGTTATGCTTATCATACCTCCTGAAATCATCACCAAAAAAAGCTGAAATTAGGCGCATTCGGCGGCGCTCAGATCTGACTCAGATCTGAGAGAGCAGCGTTCGGCGAGCACTTTGGTACTTCCGCCTGAGAAGAAAACGTGTTCGGCACAGAGATAAATGAAAATAAGAGACTGGCAGTGACCTCCCCTCTAGTGGTGCCTTCGCGCCGCCTTAACGGGATTGGCAAGAAACAGCTGATCGCCGTAGGCAATGCATGTGAATCAATCGCAAACATTTATTTTTTCTAATATCTACCTAAGATATCTCGATGAATTTATTATAGAACTACCAGAAAAACTTGCTCTATTAAACAAAAAAATAATAATTTAAATCGGCCCATCTGATAAAAAG